>ASCI01298067.1:0-11822 GCA_002197625.1 Bombyx huttoni
AAAAAAAACAATATTAAAAACAGTTCTAATGGTGAATGAATGCAATATTTTTGTTAAATTATATACTTGTCTCATTTTTATCTTTAAATTTACAAAAGAATAAATAATAATAGGACAGAGATTCACCTCATGATTTTTAAAATAAATTTACAGTTTCAAGTCCGTATCGATTCATTCACTTTATTATATGTGTATAAGGTTCCTTCACTATGAAGATAAAACTGTCAGTCAGACGTCAAATGGGACCTGTTAAAGTGACAAATGACCTCACATCAATATTTAATTGAATGGTGAATTCGCAAACAGAATAGTGATTTATATTTATATTGTTAATTAAGTATAGATCACAAGTAAAAACTAGTGGGAATCAACTCCAAGAACATAAAAACCGAAAAAAAAATTGAAACACTCCTACGTTTATTTACGTTTGATTCTTTATAATGAAACCAACTATTGCTGCAGACGAAATGTTTCCCGAAGGCGTTGGACCTTATATGGATTTGGAGGAAGTATGTATTTATTATTATTATATGATTATGAGGTAATTTTTATTTGTAAAAATGATTGATTAGGAAATAAACGGTAGAAAAACTAGTCCGGTAATACTCAATAACAAACTTGAGTGAGTTGTTGAGTTTTTCTTTTGACATTTAGTTCAAGAAATTGAATAGATACTTTAATTTCACTTGTAATGAGAATAAATTTCTGGTCCATTTCTTATTGTTGCTTTCCAAGCTTCACTATCTTTTCCTATGATTAAATGTTTTTAGATTGATCAGTAGCATAGCGAGCTTTAAAAGATGGAATTTGCTTTATATTTCGACCTATTAGCCTTTATCTTCATCCATATATTTAATCACGTTTCTTCCCTTAATCACCGGTAATTTAAGAGATTATTTTAGCTGTAAACTCAGAGGCTTAATCGGAAAGTGTTTGCTAACATTAGACCTAGCAAGTGTAATGTTTCACAGAATCACCACTAGATCAGAATCTTACCCTACTGAGAATACCTAGTGGGAAACTGAGTGTACAGAATCTATGGGCTAATTAAATCATGATTTTTATTCAAATTTTTATATTCTGAATTTTGACATGTATAATTGTTGAGTGATTTAATTTTGACAGCGTTACATGAGTTATGTTCGGGTTATTCACTAAGCTCTACAGCTTAACTGTAGTAATTATAAATTAAATATAATTTTGAATTAGGAACCTTTATAACTAAGCCACCATGAGTATCATGAGTTCTTTCAAATACAAGTTTACATATTCATGAATGAATATGAATTGGGTATTCTGGGGTATTTTGTAAAAGACTATTATTGATAAGTTATAGTGCCACTTAGATATACCTGAAAATCAGATGTCAGGATGGAATGTTTTTGATGGTTGATATTTTTCTTTTACTGTAGTAGGGTATAAAAGAACTATGACCTAACTATGAAGGTATACTATGAACATCTTCTATTTTGATTTGTTACCTTTGCAGGCAGATGAGCATACGGCCCACCTGATGGTAAGTGTCCTATTCTCTTAAGCGTCCCCAATCTCAGGGGTTGAGCCAAGTCGCTGCTTACCATTGAATTCTTCCAATAAAAAAGTATTAACAATTTTAAAAAGTGGTCTGAATATAGGAAATATTTTGTTAGAGTTATTGTTAAAAAAATAGTATTTAAACTTTTTAATTTGCAGGCCGGTGGACCATCTAATCTACTAATGGATTTGGCTGCAAATGAAAAAGCAGTTCATGCTGATTTTTTTAATGGTAATATTTAATATTTCTGATCCTAGTTGAATCTTTAAATCTTACCAAATATATCTTTAATAAATTACTCACTAGCCTGACACTTACTTACCTGGGAGTTTTGTATATATGAAAAGTAGTTTTAAAGATGCGAAATAATTATTTAAAGATACGAAATAATTAAGAGGGAAGGACCTTAACTTCACACAGAACCATTTGCTCCATGATTCATTTGATTTTTAATTATTAAACAAAGTATGATGCGAAAAGTATTAAATGTTTTTCATCTAAATATCCCTTGATAAAATTGTACTCTGATTACTTTAATGAAGTATAATTGATTTTATCTGGTTATTCCTAGCGTATGAAAATATCAATTACACGCAGCAGAGTAGCAGTAGCTACCGTATAATATATTTGACAAAAACGTAAATCACTGTTAACATTTCAATAGAAATTGCAACTATAAAGATCTAAGTAATAATCATTGATGTCATTTCCTATAAGCTGTTAAACCCAGTATTTAACAGGACAATGCTATCATTATATGCTTAATTTGCGATCAGGATATTTTGGGACTAAAAGGAGCAGGAACAAATCATTACTATAAAAAATTTTGAAAAAAAAATCACTTATTGCATATGTCATACAAAACCTAAATAAATATTAATAACAAATAATAGACTGAACAGTTTAAAAAGGCTTTTATATTAAAGTTCTAAACCAGAACTTTCTATTATCTTAAGGGTGTTGAAACCATAAAAAAAAAATTTTTTTCATAAAACTTCTTTTACCAAGATTGAGCCTGGATTCTGTGAATGTTGTCATTCACTGTTAACTTGACTAATAACGAAATCAGGGTCAGCAGTCAACATCCAGACAGACAGTCCAGACAGTTTTCAACATCAATACACAAAGTAATAAAAAGTAAAATTTGGTAGGTCTTTTTTCAGAACTATTTCGCCTGTGCATTTATTCGCACATATCTCTAGAATTTACTATTTCAATTTTCACAGTTAGAGAAGAAATTAATTCAAAGGAGAATATGAGCTTCATCATTCATTCATAAAGAACATTGGCATTTACATTTCAATGTTACAAGTGAGCAGTATAATATTTATTCGAAAGTAAATCTCCTTACATTACCCTTGGACATTCAAATGACTATAAAAATACAGAAAATCAGCAGTTTTTGTTTTAAACCATCGTTCTATTACACCTATATGTAATGGTTGTATTAAAACTATACAAAACTAGCGATCCGCCCTCACCTCGCTTCGGGAACTGTAATTTGTTATTAATTATGAAAATAAACGATAGAGAAATAGACATAACAAAAAAAGAGGCAGGTGATGGTGGCAAAGAGAGCGTCGAGCGACGACTGACAGTTGTTAGTTGCTGTATTACAAAGACAGAAAAATTAAAACGTATATCTTAAAAAATGTGGTTAATAAATAATACTGTAAAAAGTACCTTATGTTCATCAGGGATAATGTCGGCTTCTAATCGAGAAAGATTTTTCTAATCGAGAAAGAAACAAACAAATCTTTCCTCTGTGTTATATTAGTATAGATAATAGTTAGACATATGCTGTCGCGATATTTTCTGTAGATAATTATAATTTCTGCAAAGACTTAGTACATTATTTTGAGTTATAATCAATAGTTTTTCCAGTGCACTTTTTTCATAGCCATCAAGTTTTTTGTATCTAATTCAATGCAAACAATAATCAAATCTTTCCCCTTTCTAATATAGATAATATTTGCGAACAACATATTAATCAACTGTATTATTTTGTGATTACTTAAAGTCACCTACATGTTATAATTTTTTTTCCAGATTTCGAAGACTTATTTGATGATGATGATTTGAAGTAGCAAGATCACTGTTAATAAAGAATTAAAGTTAAATGATTAATTTCAATAATAGCCATAAAAATGATGTTATGAGTTGTTTTATTACTTTGTAAACAATTACATACAAATATTAAGTCAATAAATACATTACTAAAACTTTTATTGAAATTCAATCTTTTCCAATAGCAATAGTTTTCAAAGTTATTTGCATGCAATTTTATTTAATATGTTTATGCAATTCATTGCAGATTTTTTTACAATAAAAACATTAAATTTTAATGTACACATTTGAATTAAGCTTATTCATTTCAACATTTAATAACTAAATAATAAAGAATATTTCTGCAATACTATGCTGAAAAACGTTATAAATGCTTTCAGAAATATTTAAAGTAATCTATTACAATAAGCGTAGTCAACAAGTTCAATAACTTGTAAAGTAATTATATAGAAATTGCGATGCAAAGCCGTGTGTAACGGCGAGGAACATTCCAATTGTCACTTAAAATAAGGACGGTGGTGATTTATGGAAGCATGAGACAAAATTGTTTTTGAAGTACTCCCACCATTTTAGCAAATAATTCTTCACTTACGGTTGCCGTCAAGTAATGCTGTGTTGCTTGATCATGAATACCTATCTATGTTATTACTTATATTGTTGGTAGTCTCTGTTGTTTATTTATAAGTGCTAACCTTATAGCTAAGATAATACAGAGAAAATAGCGCCCGTAAAAGGCGCTTTTCATGGTCGCTAGACATCGACGTCGCTGCTATCGTCACTATAATCATTCCCTTCTGCTTCTTGTTCATCAGCATCTACATCAGCTTCGGATTCTTTTAACATCTCTTCATCCAGTACCTCTTCTTCAATTTCTTCTTCTTGAAGTATATCTGATAATTTTGAAACAACACCTCTCGCCATTTCTATAAGATAATAGATTTGTTATAAAATTATTGAATTAATTTTTTATAATTAGGTCTGTGCGACACAGGACTAGCAAGTATAATTACAAAAGATCACATACATATTACTTAGTTTTTTTTTTTATAAATTTTGAACTTTACTAAATATGGAATCAAGTATTAGAGTTCTATTATGAGGTCTTATAACTTTGAAAAAGGGTACATGTAAATTATGTTTCAGAATATTTGGTACCTCTGATACCTCAAGAATCCTCAAAATTTGGTAATATTGATTTCTTATTAAAAATATTTATATAATTTTTTTGTTACTGTTCATCTATAATTGTTTTTGCAGCTTTTACTTGGTTATAAGTGGTTATCCGAACTCATTGATATAATAACGCCGATGTGCCTTTGAGAATAATTCTATATTTTAACCTTCATACTAGAATGCACGTAGAGGACGTTCGCAGTTTCCATGAAAAAGTGAAATGAGGCTTCATGGTCTTGTCATCGTCGATGTTCTTGGGCGACGGTAAAGACTAATCTTATGCTTGAATACTTGTTTTTCGAGTGCATGACGTTTAATTAACATATATCATAAAACAATTGAAACATGTGTATGAAAAAGCAGATCTTTTCTATTAACACGTTGGTTGCCGCGCAAATTTTACGTGACTTGCCTGAGGCGCCAACAAGTATTTTTTGTTATGCGATGTTATGTTGATATTTTATATGCAATGGATAAATATATGTTCTGTAACACGTTCTACACGGTATTAATTCTTCGAGATATTACAGACACAATGGTATTATTTAGAAATTTGCAAGCATCAATGTTTACCCCAATTTCATATTTTAACTATAAGTCGCGCCGCAGGAGGGCAGCTAACGTGTTAATTTTTTTTTTAGATTTTAATAAGTGTTCAAATTACTTATTATTCTTATAATACTAATTTTTGTGCATGTTCTGCTAGTACTAAAAGGACGACTTACGCTCTACATAACTTTCCAACGATTTAGGTACCATGCTTTTTGCCCTCTCAATATCTTCTTCTGAACATTCACCTTTATCTAATCCTGAAACGAATAATGAGTACTACGAATAGACTATTTCTTTTTCCATATAAATTTGTATTACATTCTGTGCTGAATATCGACTTACTATGCTGTTGTTTAATTTTACAGAAATTAATTAAAATTACAAAAAAATTGAAAGGTATAGTATAAGTGTTGGTTTAATGCTTACCAAATAAAAGACCCATTCTTTTTAAAATATCTATATCATCGTGTATTTGAAATCTTTTGTCAAAATTGAACATGTATTCAGTTCTGTAACAGAAAAACTAAAATTAATTTACCCTAAGTCATCATCAATTTAAGTATACCTATAATTGAGCTATTATACATTGGATATTCATCAGAAATGATGCGTATTTCCAATGTAAAGCAATTGATAAATTTTATAGAGAATAATGTGTCATATTTCATCTACAGATAAAAAAATAAGATTCTTGTTTATGATTGAATGCTTGTTTTTACTTTGTTATTTGTATATTTTTCTTCAGCAAGACAAATGCATCAATCCACACAAATACAATAATTATAATTTGATCTAGTTTAATAGAGTTAAGAATAATCGAATGTTCCAAAATATTTGAATATAAATTTATTTGGAAAAAACTTACTTGTCATTAGAAATACTGCAATCAATTAATGCCTTATCACTTGTGTTCACAACTATGAATGGTAAATGTATTGCTGATGATGGTGATGGTTTCAGACCTTTATTTTCCGCTTCCTTATTTCGTTCAATCAGACTTTTAAACGAGATATGCTGAAATAATGAGAACATTTTGGTAATTTATAATTATATTATATTATTAATACATAAAAATTTAAAACTTATTGGTAACATAGTTATGTGATATACATTAAAAATTAAATGGATTTTAAGTATTGAAATTGTGGAGGGATGTAACAGGTATGCATGTACAAGAGGTGTAAACTATATTTTTCAGAAATTATGCTAATATGAATTCTTGAACTGTGAACATGCTTCCATAATATTTTCAAATCGTCGGCTTGCAAAAGGCAATGTCTGTCAGTCTGCTGGCTGTAAGGCTATTGCTGTAGATATTATTACCAAAGCGTATGGCAATCTCACATAGCAGCAAACAGTTTTCATCAGTATTTCACTAAGCTGTACATCTTGCATTTCAACAAAATGCAGACCATGGCTATCATTAGTAAATGTGTAGGTAACATTGATGAGTAACAACATATGCCAAACATTGAGAGCAAATATATCTATTATGTGAAATGTTTATCTACACCTAAGACTAAATTAATCTTAATCGACTTTTTGACAGGAATGCAAGGAGTGAAGTTGTCTGATTTGTTTAGTGTTAGGGATCCTCTCTACTGTCAAAGTCTGAGTAAATGATCACCGTTTATGGAGATGGTCTCATCTCAATTCATGCCATGTTTCATATTAACCAACCTCATTTCATTTAACTTTGTATTATCGTTTTCCATATAAATGCAGTTTTCATTAAAAATAAAATAAGACTTTATCTAAAGATCTTAGTAACCAGGTCATAAATTCCCCTAAAAAAAATACCTGTAAAATTAACTCTTGTAACTGTTGTGTTTTCTTCTGTATCTGTTCCAATTTTTGTTGCTTTTCTTTTTCAAGGGCATTACATTCCTGTACACTGTTAGTAGGTAGACCCAGCCACCTGATTTCTTTTTTGTCTTTTGATATTATATTCATAGCCATGAGAACATTCAGTGCATCATAAACTCGACGTCGTATATTCTTTTGATCATATTGCTGAAATTCAATAGAAAGCTAATTATAAAACTTGCTTGTACCTTTCCTGGCTGAGCTTTGCTCGCCTACCTGTCCCGGTAAAACTGGAAAGGCCTTTGGGCCACCAGTGATCCATCAATCATAAAAAAAAACTTGTAACATGAGATTTTCTTTAATAATTATATAAGAAATTGCAGGAAATCAGTTATTAAAAAAACATACTTGACCATCACCAGAGCCATGTATTCCAGCAGCAAATTCTAAAACTAATTCATCTGCTACTTCGTTGTATGATGTGAAACCTTTTGTTCTTACTTTTTCACAAACTTTCATTGAAAAATGTCTTAATCCTTTGCCAACTTTATCAGCATGTTTACGTCTTTTGGTTGTGCTGAAATTGAAAAACAATGATTTTAACAAAGCGCAAAAAAGCTCTGTAAAGTTTTTACTTTTGCTCAGATACATGGTTACAAATAAAATTTCACATGTAGTCATAAAACTAAGTAAGGTTTTCTCTTGTGATAAAATGAATTTTAAGGAAAGCGTCAACAATGAGGAAAAGTTTATTCGTTGTAGACAATGATAATAATATGTTTAAAATAGTTTTATAGTTTAGATTTGTATAAAAGAAAATTCAATCATCTTCATTAGTCTCCTGCATTTCTCCCAGTCATCTGGGGTCGAAGCAACATAATAATGTTTTCTTGTTCCGCACCACTCTGTCATATTATACGATTTCTTCAGTCTACCTCTTCCTCTAAAACCTTTCACATTCATATTTAAAACTCTCTTACCAACCTCAAAATCAATAATAAATTTTAGTTCCGAAGCAAGGGCAGGTGGCTAGTGATGTATATATTTTTATAAGCCCAAAACAAGAAAATGGAATATAGAATATTTCTGGAGGCTTAGTTTAGATACATTATGTTTTATTGTCAAATACTAATTAATGTATCACTTAATTTCATAAACAAATCTTAATTCAACATTCCTGCTATCCATAATAGTTTGATCTATTTTTATCTATTCAATTGAGAGCTGCCTGGAGTTGCTTTCTAGTACTATAACATGCTGTAAAGGCCTCCAGGCCTGTTATTAGTTTGTCCTTTTTATTATTTATTTATTTATTTTATGATTAAAATATTACTGGTGGTTCGTCTTTCCAGCTTTACCAGAACAGGTGGGTGAGCAAAAACTCACTTAGTGGGATTTGCCAACAGCTGCCCGAATGCCTCTGAAGGAGACCTATCAACTCAAAAGCAGTTGCTTTGCCAATGAATCTACTATCGGATCGGAATCGCGACACGCTGAGTAGATCCGGCAAGAAAATCAGCAGGCTGATGCATGGGTTACGTTGCACGTCAAAATCTTTGCAGAGTTCGACGAGTACGGTTACCGGGATTCCTAAGCGCCTTCCGCTCTAACACTAGGAGCGGGCTTTTTCTGTGGTTTATATGACTAAGCGAGTTCACGATCCGTCTATTTTTAAGAATTTGCTGCATGTAGCCCATAGATACGTTAATAATGTCACCCAATGCCAGAAATAAGCTCGAACTCTCAATTGGGCAACGGCTGCCCCTGCCTTAGACTACTTCATTGAAGTGGAGCACCAGAGGAAAACAAAACAAGATACTTACTACTCCATTACAGGTTCATTGTCAGGATCGTGTCGTTTACGCGACGCGTGGGACATTCTACGTCTTCGAAATTTATGACCAAGATCAGAGTCAGCTCGAGTCTAGAAATTAATAAACAAATTTATAGCTAATTTTATTTAAAAAAATATCTATCTTTTAAATGAAATTATGTTTATTGTAATAAAGTGAATGTAAACTGATTTACAGTTTCAAGTGAAGACTAGTTACAGGTTTGTAGATTAGCAAATTAAAGTAGTGTTGATAGAACCTCTTGTGAGACCTTGCCTATTTCTACCATGAAGCAGTAATGCGTTTCGGTTTGAAGGGTGGGGCAGCAGTTGTAACTATACTAAGATCATACAACTTATATCTGAAGGCAGGTAGCGCATTTACGTTGTAGATGTCTATGGGCTCCAATAACCACTTAACATCAGGTGAGCTGTGAGCTTGTCCACCCACCTACGCAATAAAAAAAAGTAGTATAAGACAATTGATCTTTGATTGAAAGTAAACACACGATTTTAAATAGTAATGCTTAGTAAATAGTAAAGCTTAAATCATACGACAATCAGACCAATGTTCGTGAACTAACATGAAAATAAAAATTGGTTGGCGTGATTCGTTGCATTTATCTAAATATTCATAGTTGCTTTATACTATAATTGATAATAATGACTAAGTATAATAAATGACGATTTACTTATCCAGAAATGTATTTAAAATATATCTACATACTAAGTAATCTTGAACCCAAAAAATACAAAAACAGATTTCAAATTGAATTAACCAAGCTAGTCATTGTACTAAATAGAGAACAGATAATTTTTTAGTTCCTTCCAAAATAGGCCGTATATGGCCTATATACCTAATAGACGAGTGTTCCTAAGATGTCATTTCTGCACGAAAAAGAAAATGAGTAATTCTAGTTACAATTTTTCTTTACAATTCCTTTTTACTATTTTCATAATGAAAACAGTGATTGCCGATTCGGGCATATTCCATAATTCTTGGAAGATTAATAATAAACTAGTGTTGTAGCTGTACGCTAGTTTTTGGCGAAATTTAATAAATGTTTACAGACAGACGCATAGCTATTTTAAACACAATTCATATTGAGTCACAAAGTGGTCATTCATGGGATTATCGCAAAAAAGGAAGAGTCGTTAATTTTACATTGTACTCTTGTAGGGTGTAGAGAAACTTGAATGTATCACGTTTATTAACGCAAATCCATTTTTGTTGTGTTAAAGCTTCCTTGTTCCTCCTGATTTGAGAATTGACTTTTTTTTCATTAATAATTTAAAGAAAAAAGGACAGAAGTAGAGTGGACCTCCGTTAATCCGACAGACGTTTTGCAGGGCAGTGTCTTACAATAGAATTTGTCGGATTATAGATTACGGCCTCAGACCCTTTAGTCCGGATTGTTTTACAAACAGAGCACCTTGTAATCCAACAAATTACAGACCCAGTGCAAGAATCTATGTCATTCTAAAGTGTAAATCATACTTTATTATGTACAACCCGTCGAAAATATCTGCACACCCGGCTGGAATGCGCTTCACCTCTCGCTTCCTCACGTATTGCCACCACGCTGTCGCCTAACTAGTTTTACTATATTGTTTTTAATCTATAAAGTATATATTGAAGTAAAAATTGTTTAAAAGTGTACATATTTTTATATATATTTTTCCCCAATATTTCGATTTTTGGGATCTCCGTAGTTTACATAACATCATTAAGGCAGGTTGCAGATATTTCGGACGGGTTATATTTACCTAGACATGTCGAATTTAGTACATTAAATACTAAAATAGGGAGCTTACGTTTTATTATAAAATTAACGTTATTATTACTCTAACATTTATAAACAATACTTCACGTATGCGTCCTGGCTAGCAAACCACAAAATCCTTTTTATTATTTCCTTAAAAAATTGGATCTCTTATGGATCTCGAAATGGCTGCATACCTATCCCCTATCATATGCAGTCAATTTCAAATTAACCAAACAGAATTAAAACAATATCTAAGTGTCGGGTACAATAGCGGTGGCGCATACAAGTTGAAAAGGGGAAAAAAAAGCTGTTTGATCATGAATTATCTGTATTAGAGAAAATGGTCAAACATATTCTAGAATAATAGACATAATGGATTACCGAGGGTTCAATGTATATTAAAAGTTAATGTTATATTTTAAAATACGGCTGTGAGTACATAGATGGGCCCACGAACCGCATGCGGTCCACAGCTTGTTTTTGCGGGCCGCGGCACATGTTTTGATCAGAAAAAAGTTTGATTAATAGAAACAAACTGTTTTTTTTTCCATTGAGAATGAGAAAACTTACCAAGAAACCATGAATTCCAACAGGTTCTAATTTCGGAGCTATCTTTTGAAAGTGTGTCACTGTATCACAAGGTCTTTGTGCTGGTTCTGAAATTTAAAAATTTCCTTTGCTTTTACTTTAGATATTGGTACGAACCTGAACTTTATTTACTTCCTTCATTCGCGGATTAAAACATGAGATCCGATTCCTATATTTGCGGCCAAAAATATCTTTATTCTTAGATCTAATCATCTAATCTGTGCATAGGTACAAGACACATCGACAAAAAGCATTCCAAACTGTAGATATTCAACCGAATATTCTATGTAAAGGCATCGTCAAATGGACTAATAAAAGACTACGAGACTTTATTACAAATAAGCTTAAAGCAAGTTTTTTTATTTTGCCACCTAGGAATGTATTCCCTATGACCCCATATACGTAAATTATTAATATATATCCATGACTTCTGTATGTGAATACAGCATATTTACATACATCCCGCACATAGACATCCTCCAATCCCTACAATCCCGCTTTTGCA
>KZ243549.1:823-13722 GCA_002197625.1 Bombyx huttoni
GCCTATTTCTACCGTGAAGCAGTAATGCGGTTCGGTTTGAAGGGTGGGGTAGCCGTTGTAACTATACTGCGACCTTACCACTTAAATCTCAAGGTGGGTGGCGCATTTGCGTTGTAGATGTCTATGGGCTCCAGTAACCACTTAACATCAGGTCGGCTGTGAGCTCGTCCACCCATAAGAGCAATAAAAAAAAAACAAAAAAAATATATATTACATTGTTAATTTCTCCCGCTATTTAACGGGTAAATGTTGATTCCGCGCAATGTAAGCGCAGATACCTACACAATTCCGTAGGTCAACATGACGGCCTTGAGGAGACGTAAGCACGGCTTCTGGTAGTTAATTAACAGTTGTTCACTAGCTAAAAAAAGACATTTAATAAATAATCTTATAAAATTATTTTGCTGTGAATTTAGCACCGACTGTTGTATTTTGTTATTTAAGTTTTGTTGGTGCTTTTTTTAAATCACTTTTTAAAATCAGCGGTTTCTGTAATATACAATCTGAAAATAACCTCACCATTAAAATAGTTAATAATTTGGGATCTTTACGAAAAATCCATAAACTCTATATTCAGCGGGCAAATAAAAAAATAAAAATTGTACATTGTTCAATATCTAATTATTACTTAAGGAGATTTTGAACTATGCTAAGTTATAAAAGGTAAATAGCATAAACCTATTTAACGAGATAGAATAATTGGTATATTTTTTAACAAAAAAAAATTTTAATGTTCATTCATTTTAATTGCATAACCAAATTTATAAATATTAATTTAGCACTTAAATTGAAACATTTAAATTTCGTAATAGATATACTTAAAAAATTATCCTTAAAAGGTTACACAATTTATTTCAAAACGAACGTTTCCATATTTTTTCAATAGTGAGTTTGGTAAAGCATCAAATTGATTGTGAGAAACATAAAAATAACCCTTTCCACTCCAATGTCGAGTGTCACTCCGCATGGTTTAATACCGCTTTTTGCGTAAAACAGGAGGGATTTTTGTTATTAAAATGTTTGAATCATGAATGAATGAAACATTCTAGAATCGTAAGATACTATAATTCAATTAAAATGGATGGAATAAAAACAAAAACAGCCTTGGAGTGGAAAGGGTTAAGGATTATGAATCATCAAACAACAGACCGAAGTACAATTTAATTTAATTGTAAATTAAAGTATAATTAGTATTATTATATTTAACAAATACAATATGATAAACATAATTTGTACATCAATTAAATAGGTTATTAATACCCTAATTGAATACCTATCTAATATTGCAATAAATCAACTTTTATTTGAATATAAATTATGGTAAATGACTAAAATTCGAGTGTAATTATGTTATTAATAAACTTAATCTCGTATTTGATAGATGTTTCCTACTGCACAGCCAGAAATTGTAACAAAGTTTACGTTGTTGTAGTTAAAATCGCATATTCAGGTGACGTTTAGCTCATAAACATAAGATGCCAGTGTTGTGTCAGTAATATTAGTTTTTGTAGTATTCATTTATTTAATAATAATGCTTGTAATTTAATAATATTTAATATTATTGAAGACAACGAAAATAATTTCGAAGTGTTCTTACCATCGAAGATGCTTCCTAAGCATATTCAAAAAGGAGAAATAAACAGAAAAGTGGTTGTTTTCTTAGAAATGTTTGAGTCAACACTAAGATACGTATTGCAAAAACCGTAATCTGAAATTATGTTATATATGATGCTATATTTAATAGGTATATAAAAATCTGATTAGTTTGGGTTTGAAGTATTGAAATAAATATGAATTGTGAAAATAATCACTGAAATCTTTACAAAGTCGAAGCCCTGCTTGTTTACGCAAATAAAGTTTTGGCGCCGGTTAGAATAAGAGCGTATTTAATGTTAATAAAATAACCTTTGATATAACATATGAATTTAATATTAAATTAATGTAAATATAAATTAATGACTGACCAACTTTACACCTCTACCCTACTATTCTCGTGATGCTGTGGCTACATTATTGTACAACCGTGTATAGAAAAAAGGAAATAAATTAACTGTTTACAAAACTGTTCGACGAAGGTAAACAAATACCTATAGCAGATATTTTTGAAACGGTACGGCCAGGTTTTCATTACGTCAGTATATTCCGCGCGCGTCAGTATGTTCCGTTGGTTGCATGAACTTTCACACTGGAAGACCGTCGCGACGAAAATTGAAATTTCGTTAAGCGAGCGGACTTTAAGCTAAAGCCCTTTGGTACGCAACAATTTCTGAATAGTAGTAGTCTTGTAAGAATCATTGGTATTCCCTTGAAATCTTCACAATCAGAGTTCAGCTTGAACACATTGATAGGTACAGTCCGAATATTCGTGAATATCCGTTAATGTAACCGCAGCATATCACCCGTGGCCTACCTACTATGTATTTGAATAAGTTATCTTAACAAACATACACTTGTTCATAAAATAATATTAGTGTTACATTTTAGTAATTATCATTCTAAAATTGAAATAAATTAATCTTTCCTTTCTTCAGCGGGTATGAAGTCCAAAGACGCTGAATTTATACAAAAACGTTTTCGGGTGGGTGCTGGCCCGTCATCAAACACGTGGCCCAGATGAGCGGCGCACTTGGAACAACGCACCTCAGTTCGCACCAAACCTGGTCGTGTTAAAACCAGTAATATATTTGCTCCAACTTTTATTTACCACAAGATGTCCATTACCCAGATACCATTTATATATATTGATAAATATAGGTATGATACATTATGTATAAGCACGTCCAAATAGTATTTTCACGATTTCGTGTGGTAGGCATGTGTTTTGTAGGCGAGCGATGTTGTTGAGGTTGCAGGATCGTTGTCCAGCCGGCAGCCATCCAGAAGGGGCAGGCAGGACGGGACAAAACAGGGCGGTACAGGTATGAAGGATAAATGCATATTATTTGTCATGCACAATCCACGACAGTTACATTTTGGTTAAAGCATAAATACAAAATTGAATGATCTCAAAGAATGATGTTACAGTCAACCAATGATCATACATCAAAATGTAGGTAGGTACATTAAAAAACGTCAAGAAAAAGCATGACGAGTTAGTTTTATTGAGGCGGAGACATGTGGGTAAAAATGTTTCGAGTGTTGGTGAACAAAAAATTGTGTTATTGTAAGTTAAAAACATATATATTATTCAACATGGAAACCGACTTACGTTTAAGTTGGATACGGGATATTTCGAAAGGTTGTCAAGGATACGAAAAATACGGAAAACAGATAAAAAATATATTAGCACCATTAAATTTTTTTAAAACCACCAACTGTAAGGCCAACAAATTCATAAAGTAAAAACAAAATAAATAATTTGGTTTTAAATTTTATATCTCTTATTCAAAAATCTATATATCCTTAAATATAGGGATGATTAAACAATTATTTTAAGATATCATTTTACATTGCGTTACGCTGGTAATTGTGAAAAAGGAAGATCTGGTATTAAGTAGCTACCAGAGCCTGCACACATCACTATGTGAAAGCTAGTAGTTGTAGTCTCAATTGGAAACAGCAGCACCATATTCTTTAAACCAAATAATTTACGGTCGCGGTAAAAACAGGCACGAGAGCAATACATATAAGGGCTCACTGTATTTACTAACAGTGCAAACACAAATTTAAGGATATTTCTGAATAAGTTGGATCCTGACAAGGTCAAATCCTTCAACATGAAGGCAAAAGGTACTGACCTTCTTAGTATTAACGTGATTGTCCCAGATTTTGAACACAAACTTTACTATTAGTGCTATAATTAAAGAAACAAAAATGTTATTGTGTTGAATATGTATTTTTAAGCAAAAAAAATCAATATGGACTGTTACTTGCATAAAAAAGTATGTAAAGTAAAATAGTACCCACTACCAAGTACCAACCATGATATATGAAGGAATGTGTTTTGTTATTTACATTATTGTTTAATGCTTTGAAAAAACTTGAATTATGTATGATATTCCAATTTCAATTCATGAACATTAAATCTTAAGATTTTTAAAATTTAAGGCAAGGATTGCAATGAATGCATTTTAGATAAAATAGGTCATTAGATGATATAGATTATAAGTATGTGTAGTATTGTAATGGTGATTTTAATGGAAAGCATAATAAATAATAACAGTGAAAATGTGATATGCTGCGTTATAATGAACATTGAAGCGAGATGATGATCATTACCCTTAGCACAAATGCATATAACAACAAACTATTGACGATTTAATACTATTTAAATTTATCTCTGTGTATAGGATTCCAAAATGGTTTCCTGGTTTTAAATTTTATAAATTTACTAAATATGAATTGTCTATCACGACGTTTAGTTAAAACAGCAAATTAATATTCTTTATGGTACATGTTCTCAGGTATTTTGCACATATATTTACATATTGTACTTAAGCACATATTTTTGCATATATGTATTTATTTTAACTACCACATTAATTATGAAATGCTTAGTATAATTGATAAAAATAGATACATTCCTGGTCTCATTTATTAATATGATACGATTTGACCAATTTACTATGACAGTGATTTTTTTATGATAGTTTTTTGTACAAGCCATGAGAATTACAGCATTAAAGCTGTAGGTTAATAATAGTCCTTCAATTTCAACTTGCTCTTTAATATGAAAATATTGAATCTGACATACCTGCACTGGTATCACGGTGAAGTGTCACTTTCTCTTTAGCAAGAACATCATTGAATGCAGGCCAGCCACATCCAGAATCAAATTTTGTTTTAGAGCTGAAGAGATCTTGCCTACATACTATACATACATACATTCCTTCATCATAACATTTATTATAGCAACCTGAAAATTACACTTTATTTAGGAAGTATTTTAGATCATATTTTATCAATAAATTTCGATAAAATATGACTAAAGATATCTATTATGAACTTTGCATTTGTACCTTTCTGAATTGATAAATCTGAATTCATAAACGTAAATTCTACCTGTAAACGGCCTCTCGGTCCCCGCTTCCTGCGTAACATGATACTGCAGGGGTGTTAAACGTTTTTTCAAAGATTCTTTATCTTCCATGGCTCTCCACACTAATGCTACAAATATAACACGAATTCAATGAAACTGGCATATGATAAAAATAGATATTGAACGAGGTCCTTTATGCTCAAGCCAGTCATACCTGTTGTAAATGGATGTTTCAACTGCGCCGATTTATTAGCACTGGCGTTGACTACTTTTTTGAGTACAGTAATTGATCTCAGTAAAATACGCATAACTCACATTATTTGTAGATTGCGCACTTAAATATTTTTTCTAGTAGATAAGATAATAATATAATAATAACTGATAGAATTTAAGGTCATAGAGTAATAATAATTATCTATATTTTAAAATATATTGCAAGTACAAGTAATGTTATCGTGTTGAGTTGAGGTGACATTTGACAATCTTGACAGGCCGCTAGCTATCTACAGATACCAGACCTAATACACTTGGCACGTTTGAGAATTACCTAATTCTCGATCTAGCTGGTGTTAAGTCTAAGAGTAAACTACGTAAATTACTATTTTCTGGATTTGTTTTTTATTACAGGATTCTTATTATTATTATCGTGGAATGACATTCTAAATTTCACAAATAACTTCCCTCATCGCAGAAGTCATTCGCGATGAGAAGTCATTCATCTATCAAGTACGTATTTCTAATGAAATACGTATGAGTCTAATGAGTTGAAGGCCATCATAGTCCTATCGCTCGATGAAAGTACACCCAACGTGACTATGCTGACCTCATAACTTCAATTAGCACACATGCCCATCTATTACTATAAAATTGAGAAAATAAATCTCTACTCTCATGGTGGCGAGCGTATTCCACGTTGTTACGTCTATGAGCTTCAATAACTACTAAACACTACGTGGGCCATGAGCTCGTTCACTCGCCTGCGCAATAAAAATACAGAATTAAAACCTTATAAACGAAAAAAAACCCTAATCTACATTACAATGAGAAAAAGTATAGAAGCCGAATAAATACTTCTAAATTTGAAGTCAGCGACCTTTTAGTTGGCAACTGAGGAGCTGTCGTGTGGCTGGGACCTCCAGTCGGGTCATTTTCTTGACCTACTACCAATACACTAGGCGCCTAAGAGGCTATTCCAGCTACGCTCGTACAGGTAAGTGAGCTCACGGGCTCAACTTGAAAGAATTTGCAAATACTAGGTAGGCAACGGCTTGGCTCTGCCCCTGGCATTGCTGAAGTCCATGGCCGACACTAACCACTCACCATCAGGTGGGCCGTATGATCCTCCGCCTATACAGTAAAAAACAAAAAAAAACAGTAGCCCTACCAAGTGCAGTGCTTCGCAGAATATACCACCGGATCGCAATCATAACCCATTGAGAAGATTCGGCAAGAAACTCACTGGGATTTGTCTATGGGTTAATACGAGGGCAATAACCAGTGCTTAAGGGTTCTAAAAACGCCGAAAGTAAATCTGTAAAATCGGAAAAGACATGTTTGGGTCAGTGTTAGCAAATTTTCTCGGGTTGAGCTCGTAAACTCATTTACCCGAACGGGCGTAGCTGTAATAGATTCTTAGATTTTTAGCTAATAGGTGAGGAAAAAAAGAAAAACCATTCACTACAGTAAAAATGTTCAAATGGATTGTTTTCATAGAATTATATAGTAGCCGCATAAAAACTGTTTTATTTAACATATTTTTATGCCGTTTCACAGCCTTTATGATGTTTAAATATCAGAACGACCTCAGATAAAATATAAAAATTGCACTACATTTCGACACTGAAACTACAACTTAAAAGTAATTTTGTATTAATTAAAGTCGCAAACTTCAAAAGTGATAATTCAGCAATAGTTTGTAGTATGTAGTGTAATTAATTTCCTTTATTAACACTGTGATTGAAACCAGTGTTTTTGGATGTCGCTTGATATTTCTGTCAAGAAAAATATTCGAGTTCACTTTTAAAATCAATACGACTACAGTACGCACTTACTTTTAAGCTTAATTCCTTAGACACTTACATGTAATGACGATTGACTCTTTTGCAATTGCATAAGTATAAAAACAGTGTCGTCGTGTTCAGAGTCTCCAGACTCTTCTGGATACATGTCGTTTAAGGTACATTCGTTACAGTTTTTACTTTCAGTTACCAAATTCGTTGCCTGTTTTAGGTAATATATTTCTAAATTTTCAAGGTGTTCGAAGCGAAAAACTTTTATTTTATTGCACTAGATCAGATAATGTAGGTAACATACATTTTTATATGGTAAGTACAGCCCATAGAAATCACACAGTCATCGTATGAGTCATGAATACAAACTTAGTTTTTTCTAGAACAGTTGTTTTTCCCCTTCAACTGATTGTTCCACGGTAGAATTTTTTTCGGGGTACCATCTTGGAGCAAGCCGTACCTTTTTTCTACCTAAGTTGGTAGCCTTGAGAGGCTATATCAGCATAAACCTGGCGTGTAGATGAGCTCACGACGCTCAAACCTAGAGGCGTTGCTAACACTAACCCTAATAAGAGCAGCGCTTTGCAGAATCTACCACAGGAATGGAAACGTGACCCACTGAGAGGATCCGGCGAGAAACACAGTGGGTTAAAGGCTTACCATCAATAGCTATACCTTCTTTAAATGAGATAAGTCTTTATAGGATTACAATATATGTTATATTACATTACAGTAGTATAGATTAGCAGCTATTATTATAATACAATTCTAGCTTTAATGTAATGTTTCAAGTTGACAACAACAATCAGACTATGATGTCGAGGTGGACCATAACTCATTTAGGTTTCGTTATTAATTCCTATTCTTTATGAAGATATTGAAGATTTAGCATAACCTGCGTGCTATTATCCATATTTTTTTTATCATTATTGTAATCCTGGTAAGGGTGTTCGGCATCCTCCTTGGTCTGTAGGGTACACTTTTGTATAATCTGCCTTATAATGTCGCACACCACGATACATGGAATTGTTATGAAAAATAACAGGTTCAATGTAAACTCCATAGATCTGTAATAAATAATTATTTCGTTTGTTTACTTTTATTATATTATATTGAGCTTAATTGTATTAATTTTTGTATTTAATTTACGGACGACTACGGCCAATGAAAATATTTGAACGTATGACGACTAGTTTGTCCCATGCTTGAAACCAGATGACGTTTCTAATTTAAATAATGCAATATTAAATTCATAAATTTTTTTGGATGCTGTGGACTTATTTCTGTAGTTTACACTTCTGTACGGAACATATTTAAAAAAAAAATTGTATTGTTAACACGGGCCAGAAATATATTTAGAAATTCACATCTACACTATCACATAGGTAGTAACGAGTATAATTATTAAAATGAGCATCGCAGTGACTACATGCGTAATCTAATGCAAATAATCTGAATGTAAAGCAACTTGTGTTATGCACTCATCAAGTCCGAACTTGCTATTCATTTGAAAGATTGGCAATCATAAATCTTTTTGTTGTGTAAGCCTACTAAGGAAGAGTTATGCTGAGAATTGCCGTCCTAAGTGTTTGTTGGAATATATCGACGTCCCCGAATAAAATCGTAACAGACAAAAGTAAATTTTACAGGAAGAGCAAAAAACTGTTATTCTGGTTTAACTCAAAAAGTAACCAGTCTATATTATCATATGATATACTTACTATTTTATTCAATATCAAATAATAATTGGTGGTTTCTGAATAATGTACGCTCCGTAGTGAACGACTATGACGTTTTTATGGGTTAAATTCGTTACGAATAAGAAAGTTGATTAAAAATAAAAACTGTTATAACTGGGCGAAATATCCGAACAAAATTAATAAAAAAAATCAGTAGGTGTATATAGAGCCACATATGCTGAAAATACAAAATCATTAAAAAAGTGGTAATAGCACATTACCATTTTATTCTCCGGGGGGCGTCGATATATATTTTTGCATGTTTACCATTTGGGCGTTCCTAAGTCTTTCGTGTGATCGTGTTGAAACTTGGCATATTTTTTCATACAATTAGTGATAATCACAGCGGAACTTATACCTACCTAATGTTATTCAGGTATTTATTGAATTACTTAATAATTACCGACTTTCAGCATAAACTGTTCTCTTTTTTGTATCTGGATGAATTGGCCAGCCCTCACTGTCATATTGGACGTAACGAGAACGAAGAGAAGTCTCATAGTAATGGCTTAAGCGGCGTGGACTTTTTAAAATTCTGTCTAAGCCCCAACTTCTAATGCATGGGAAAAATAAACCCAGAAAACCTTTGGCTAGTCCTGCGAATTAACATTACATTGAAAACAAATTATTGTATTAGAATATATAGGATATGGATAGAATATATATACTCCCAGTTAAAAGGTAACACGGAATAAAATATTCAATAATTTTTAACGTGAAATGCACAAGACACGAACCCAGTAACAGAAGTGTAATTAAAACACCCAGAAATGTAACTATGAAATCAAGAGCTTCACTGTCGTTATAACAGAAAAAACGAGGTCCTCGCGAAAACGCTATATCTTTTCTTGAAAACCCTGCAGACACTTGTCGAGATTCTCGCATCTTTTTACAGTGTAATTTTGCGTCATCAGCTGCATTATATGGAAATAAAGGTATTTATTTATCATTATCCGTAAACATAAAAATTCATAAAAACAAAAATCTCAATCTTTATTATATTTAAATACAACAAAAAACTGAATTGCCATTGCCAATAGTGGCCATCATCTAAGGGATCGGAGTTTAAAGACTATGTGAACTTTAAAGACCATATTGTAAGATTAAGTTTTTTAATTTATTCGATTAATTTAAATACGTTAATTCATATAATGAAATACATATATTTTGCATAGATAATTTAAATACCGAAGTTTTGCTCAGAATTAAACGGGCCAATATCTTTCATTTACTAAACAAATTAACCCTATGAGCAATCCGAGTTATCCGTGAATCACGCTAATCTGTATTTACGCGTAAATTAACTTGGCAAAATTACATACATACATAAATTGCTAAAAGAACGTTCCCAAAACCGGCCCAAACTACAAGCAGAACGTGAGCAAAAAACAATGTCCATTAACTAAATTATCTTAGTCTTTTGACTTTTTTTTATAGCTCTTGTAAGCCCGAGCACCCAGCCCACCTGATGGTGGGTGATTACCGTCGCCCATGGATTTCAGCAATGCCAGGGGCAGAGCCAAGCCTCTGCCTACCGAAAAGTAAGTTTACATAACTCCCATATTAAATTAATAGGATCCAGAAAACCTAAAGCGTTCGTTCAACACAACTGACTATCTTAAAATAATTATAATAAATAAATTTTAGATTATGATTTAGAAGCGATATCAGGCCTGGATCAATTTTTACAACCCACATACGAATCGGTTCCATCATGGTATAGGAACATTAATAATATAGTGAAGCTAAATATTAAAGACTTAATCAGCGGACATAATTTAAAAAAAAACGTGACATAAATCTCGAAGAAGATATAGTATGACGAAACCTTACCCAAACAAACACACTCACAAAACCAAACGCAGAAACAACGATCCCCTCTCTTGATTACAACACGTCTGACAGCGATTGGGATATCTTCATGATTAACCAACTCCACTAAAATCGTAAGACAATCTGATGTTTTTGTTGATTTCAAGAAGAAATTCATCAAAATAATAAATTTCTTACCAGTACAAGTAGATCGATCGACACCCCGCAAATCAGGAAGTTCTAGTTTCATACGCCTTGTTAATCTGGGTGGTATTAAAACTGAATCGGGCTGTATCAGATTTTTTATATCCGATAGCTGTGTGTCGCACTCGCGAAGTAACACTCTGAAATTTACCAATTCATATGAAAATAGTTATATAATTTGACATTAGGTATTTCATTTATGTTAAATCTCAAGATGGAAATGTGGAGTTTCATTTAGAAAATAGACTCATGTCAGGAAGGTTTTTTATTTACTCGTACAAGCTATACGCCCTAACACCAGTAGACAGAAATCACAAGAATAAATAATGTATACTAAGCTGGAATTATGGAATTACGGTGCATACCTATAGCTCGTACGAGTTACTATAGTATACAATCATCTTAACATGAATCTATAAAGTCTTGGTTTGCAGATAACGAATTCGTTAAAGTTATTTAAAAATTAACAGTTTTATCCACCGCTGATCTTATTCAGACGAGATTTGAAAATAGTCTTTCAGTGGTTCACTTGCTATTACGTGAAACTTACGTACAATCAAGTGAGCAGTATACACTATAAAATTATAAATTAGTTAAAAATCTGTAATAATAAATTATTTAAATATCTCACACTTGAGATCCCGTGTTAAAGCGAAAGTGACATTCTCGTTGTAATTTCTATTGTCTCAGTTAATAGTCCTCGTAATATTAACTGAGGAAAAACTACACACAGTTATCGAACCACAAACTAAGACTCGCACTATGGACTCTTACTATGGGAACCAAAGACTAACATACAATTCAATGTATAAATTTATATTAAATATTTAGGAAAAGAGCAATGCAGCCGATCATGTAACCCGGTTAGGGGCGTTAAGCTACTGTATAACGCATCTGTTAGTAAACAGCTTAACAACCAGTGGACCTTGAGGTAATAACCCTCCTACATTATTAAGCCGAAACAGAAACACCAACCTAAATTTCGATGCAGTAAGACCTGTGTTTGTGATCTGAAAAAATAATGTCGGTCCAACGATTCCGGAAGAGTCCGAGATTGCTTCAGTAAATCGTCCATGTTGCCTTTAAATAAAGTCAACTTTTTTACTACTGAATTACCCTACGGTATACACGAGTGCCCACAATTACAGAGTAAAGGGTGTATGCATCACGCGAATTACTGCCTTGAATCGATCATGCAGTCTAGTCATGCGTGAGACAACTAAAGTACTAATATAACTTTCACTTTAATCTTGGTTTTCAAATTGGCATTCGCTTGGCATTGGCATTGGTATAACTTGGCATTTAAGTCATAGCTTATAAATTTCAACTCCCACCCCAGATTTTAAAATAATAATAAAAAAGATAATCATGTAACAATGTAGTAGACGATTTGCAGCCGCATATACCTCCACACTGCACATAGTCATACATTTCGATTTGCACAGAGGAACAACTGTTGTTTAATAGTAGGTATTAAAACTTAGATATTGGTGGTAGAACTTCTCGTGATTTTGCACTGCTAGGTACTACCACCTGCCTATTACTGCCGCGAAGCGTTTCGGCTTGAAGGGTAATGTAGCCGTTGTAACAATACTGGAACCTTAAAACTTATATCTCAAGGTCGGTGGCACGTTGTAGATGTCTATGGGCACTTAACATCAGGTGGGCTGTAAGCTCGTCTACCCATCCAAATAATAAAAAAGACACGGTATTTGGATCTTGAGCACCCAGCAGAGACGAATCAAGGCTGTTTGTCACTGGAATATTTGCACAATCTGGGAGTCGAACCTGCCACTATTGGCCGAGCTCTTACGGCCTGTTATTTTACCGTCGAGTCAGATTATCTATGGATTTAGTATGCTAATACTGCGTGCCCGGGCTATCATCTGCCCATATAGATCAACAATAAAAGGTTCGGTAATACAACATACCCAACGAGTACGACTTGGTTTCCATCTGCTTTTGCCTCGATATCAATTTGAGTGTCGTATGACTTTCGAAACGGTAAAGTGAAATACTTATTACGTCCTTGTGTAACAATGTTAATTTGATTCTTATCGATAGCCATTAAAGCTCTTGTAGGTCGAATTAAAATTTTACGAATTTTCGGCTTCATGGATTGTTGTACCTGATAGTAATAAAAATGAGAAATTGTCT
>ASCI01302878.1:0-10456 GCA_002197625.1 Bombyx huttoni
CCTGCGGCGGTTCGTACATACGTCCTGGATCTACTATACATGGCACAGATTATTACTGGTTTTACTAAATTTTGCTTAAATAAAAATCTGATGCTGAGCTAGTGTCTTCAAAATTTTCATTACGGACACAACCGTCAGCGACGTCCGTCCATTTTTAGACCTCTTCCCCCACCCGCCCGCAGTCATGCGACTGCCTCCGCGCCCGTCCGGGACCCCACCATACCAGACATCAGCTGTCCATGAACTTCATAGAGTATGACTCTGTGACGCCATTGAACTATTTTATTTCAATTTCAATTTATTCAATTCAATTTACAAAGTTCTTAAAAATACAACACGTACAGAACTTTATAACACCAGTACAATAGTATAGATGGCTTCTTATGAGGTACACAAGAATAATATTCCCTGACTTTTATGCTAGGAATACCTGTATTATAAAAGTTAAAAGTTCAGTCCTACGTCACCATAATATCGCGCACTCATTTGTTTACCGTCATAATTGTTTAATTATTTGTCCAAATTGTGTAGTGTAAAGTAAGTAGTTTAAATATTTGCCTTTTTTTAAGGTCTCCCAACTGACTGGACATTTAGTGTATTGGGCTAAAGCGACGGTGATCTACCCGCTGTGCGAGGGGAATGTATACGTCGTGGCGCCGGGCGCGAATATTCATATACATTCACCTCTTGTCGATGAATTCGCTAAGGAGTTTCCTGGACTATGCCTACTGCAAGTATGAGATATTCATTATTTTCTTTATTATCTATGATTGATAGTAAGTGGTTCCCGAAGACTATAGACATCTACAACGTAAATGCCGCCACTTACCTTAAGATAAAAGTTCTAAAGTCTCAGTATAGTATGTGCAATGGCTGCAAATTATAATTTTGCGGGTTTGATTTTTATTACACGATGTTATTCCTTCACCGTGGAAGGCAATCATGAACATTTGTTGAGTACGTATTTCATTAGAAAAATTGGTACCCGCCAGCGGGATTCGAACACTAGTGCATCGCTACTACGAATGCACCGAGCGTCTTATTTTTTACGCCACGACGACTACTATATATAGCTGTTTATCAGCCTCTGGTACCTATCACACAGCCAATTCTTAATTGAGCCGGATGACCGTGCGTGATTTATTTCCAGTTATCATTATTCTATTGGTTGGGTTATGACTCCTACATAGGAAACGGAACCGAGGTACAACATACAGTAATTCATAATCTCCGATCGTAACCCGCAATATAGACAGTACTAATCGTCAAAGACAACCTTTCACGTCCTGTGATTGTGCAATACTGACTGTCTAAAGACAGTGGTCCGTACACCTAGGGGTATCCGCTAAAATGCTTACAGAGCACTCCGTGCAACGGCTTATAAAAAGCAATTCCCCATCCAACGATTTGTCTTCTCAACTAAAACGTTTGTCTCATGTACGTGCCACTAGCGCCATCTAGTTTTCACCACCATACATTACACAACTACCCGTTATATTTAAAAAGAAGAAATCTATTTTCCTGTTGTATTTATTTTAGTTCTGTGTTTGCAGATGCTAAGTGAGTTTTCTCTCCCGGCTCCGTTGTGGTACATATCTCGGAGCGCGGGCGGAGGGTGCGGGGGCTCGGCGCGGCTGGCCCGCTGCGTGGCGTGGCTCTTGCAACGTAGACTCTTACTGCAGCTCCATACGTACGTGCAGTTTAATTCGCCGCATTGGGGACGTGATGCAGGTCAACAACGTTTATATGCCTTAAATCGAACCTCACAGCCGATAATCGACATTTCAAAATTTAAATTCATTACCTCAATTTGCTAGAAACATTTGTGGAGATGGAGGTTAATGTATCTGTCGTGGCGTGCAACCTTTTGACAGGATATATGACCTACAACGAATAGACATAGACTAAGACAGAAATTTGATAGATGATTAAAAAAAAACAAAAGAAAGGAAATGTAACAAGGACGACGAACGTGATTAGCGGAAGTTACTATTATCAATGCCTTCCGAAAAGACGTGTAAGAACCAAACGACAAAGAACGAACCGACCGTTCATATATTTTACTGACTATTTCTGCCATGAAACAGTAATCCGTTTCGGTTTGTAGGGTGGAGCAACCGTTGTAACTATACTGAGACCTTAGAACTTATATCTCAAGGTGGGTGGCGCATTCATGTTGTAGATGTCTATGGGCTCCAGTAAAGATTGAACACCAGATGGACTGACAGGTCATTAATAAAATGCAAAACATTTTATTCGATGTAACATTAAACAATCATTTCCAAAAACACGTTCATATATTTTGTTTAAAGTTAAAGTATAAAGTTTTAACTAAATTTAAAACTTTATACTTTACTTTTCAGACGGAAAAGAGTATTACTGCGAAAAGCACGACATATACAACAAATCATGCAGCGTGTCGTTCTCTTCGCTGAACCAAATGCAACTCAATGTACCCGAGCCCGTTGAGCCGAGGGACAACACCATATTCCCGGACTCGGACGAGGACTACCCCACCGAGAATAATCTCAATCAAACAGACTTCTCGCACACAAGACCGATAATAATAGATTCGGATCGAAAGAAACACGAGAAATTCCACGAAACTGATTCAGCGAATCATTCGTTCGACGACGGCATCGACGTTATCGACGGGATCAAAACGAACGGCCGCGATTACGACACTCAGATCGAGAAACAGAAGCACGGCAACTCTGTCGACAGCGGCATCTCTGCCAACGTCAACGGCGCGGCCGGCGACAGCCTGGAGGCGAACGGCAACGATGCCAGTCACGCCGAGCTCTCGACCGGCGAAACTCTCACTTCCGATGACAAATCGAAGGGCCTACCTTCGAGGTTGTCGGATTTGTCGCTCAAGGACAACGACAACGCCACCAACAACACGAGTAGCGACGAGGACCGATCCGAGAGCGACCAGGACGTCTCGCCGCGATCCAAAACGAACGGCTTCACGAACGGATCGGAAAAGAAGAACGGAGTTTCCTTGAATTTGAAACTGCAAAGCGAAATGAGGTTAGCTTTGTAATATAACTTTATAATTATTAGATCTGATGGGCTGATCTGATCTGATTAGTGATTAAGAAAGACCCTCGAACGCAATATAAGAGGCTTACGTGCCAAATAAAGAATTTTATGATTTTGCTCACAGTTTTACTGTAGAAATGACATTTAATACTTAATATGTCTCAAGCTGAGTGGCAGTATTTACTTTTTTGAGCTTTATACGGTAACTACTTAACACTAACTGGGCTGTGAGCTCCTTCGCCCAAGGAATAAGCCTTGTTTTCTCGGGAACTAGCTCAATGTAGATATAAAATCGTTGTTCCCCAGCTTCCAGCCGCCTACGGTGTGGGGCGGGTCGGCCAGCTGTGACGTCACCGATGCGTGCCGAGCGCCCGCCGAGCCGGAGTCCACAGAGTCCTTACTGCACACGTTCACGGCAGAAGAACGAACCGTACTCTCACACATTCCCGCCTCCAGCAACACCGACGACCTACTGCTACTAGCTCAGCTGCATAAGAAAGGTTAACATAACATTTTATTTTTAAATCATCGTGGCCTAAAGGATAAAACGCCCGGTGCTTTCGTTCGTGTTCGAGTCCCGCAGGCGGGTACCAATGTTTCCAATGAAATACGTATTTAAGAAATGTTCACGATTGACTTCCGCGGTGATGTTCACCGTGTAATAAAAATCAAAGCCGTAAAATTATAATTTGCGTGAGTTGACACGGATAGGTACCAACGCCCTGCCGTAACGCAGTAATACATTTCGGCTCGAAGGGTGGGGCAGTTGGTGTAACTCTAAGACTTGAACTTATATCTCTAGGTGGGTGGCGTATTTACGTTGTAGATGTCTATGGGTTCTAGTAACCACTTAATAAAAGGTAGGCTGTGAAATCGCCAACCTATTTATGTAATAAAAAAAAAAAATTAAGAAACCTTACTGACGCTTATTTCAAATGGGCTAGTGCGCTACTTATTCGTTCGTATGAATTGAAACATCTGTAATAAAGATTTCTAAAGATTTCTTTTATTTGTAACACGCTAAGAAAGAACTTTCAGTCCACCACATTATGTCGAGACCTTGAGTCTAAATCTAAATTGTATATAGTAGTATAACGGTTGGCTCACCCTTCAAACCGGAACGTATTTCTGTTTGTTAGTAAAATCTGCACGATCGGAGTATCAGCCTATGTGGTCAAAACGTCGAACTATTTGTAATAACGCAAATAAACAAATTTAAATCATAACATTGACATATTATAACTTGATTTCGTATGATTGTAATAAAATTAAATATATTAGAATACCGAATAAAGGATGCCTCATAATTTTTCACATTAAAAACTGGTGGTTAAAAACTTGTTTTCAGGCTACTTCCGCGGCGAACAGCATTTAGAGGAAATCATGTTTATGGAGAACGTTAGTCGCTCGCAGCTAATGCAGCTTCTGGACAAATTCAAAGATGTACTCATCACATTTGAAACAGAAGATCCCGCCGTTGCCATGCTCTATCCATACCAATAAGCGTACAATGAAGTAGTCAAAGTGATTATATTCTAAAGCTTCTGAGTCTAATTGCGAAAATGTCATTTTTTTATTTTTAATCGTTAAACAAAAAATAATAAAATGACAAGTCATAATACACTGAGCCAGTTTCCATGTCAAGGTCAATACATATTTTTCAGTCTTGTACACAGTGACGTAGACAAAACATATTTAGAATCCAAAATGCTTTAATTCCAATCTGTTAGTTGTCTTTGAAGACAAGAATATTGCGGTCTCTTTTCCGAATACAAAAAAAAAATATTGTCGAAAAATATCTGTCCGACTGTCTATTACATTGAGAGTCACCACAATGCTAAATAAAATGAGCTATGCTTGGAGACCGTTTAGTAAACTTCTATGTAAATTGTAAAGGTAAAGTAAACGTGCTGGCCATAAATTGTTGGAATTTATTTAAAAAAATATATATATCTTTCTAATAGTGCATCAATCAAAACTAAACCTAATATTATTTATGGTCTTTTATTAAATTTAAGTAGCTCAATAGATTTATGTACATGTTAAATTATAAATACCTTTTATATTTATTGAAATTTCGCGATCTCGTTCAAGAATTCGGGTTGAACATTTCAAAGCACCACGGTTCAAAAAGGCGGAAGTCTTGTGACCACAACTTAGGTGTTTTTGAAAAATCGAGACTGTAGTCTTTTAGCCTGTTAGCCTTTTACGTTTTAGTTATAATTTCCAGTTCCTAATCAAATGTAAATTATTTATACTGTAGTAAAGGTATATTCCAAAAAGTGTATTTGCTTTTATGAAATGTAGTGAGTGAAAATTTTCGTTTCTAATACATTATAAGCACTAACATCGAACTCAGTGATGATTTATTGTCTGTACCTAACTACTGGTCTCTAAAGAAACCACGACAGTCTTATTTTTATAACATAAAATTTTTGGCTAATTTGAAGTAAAATCTCATTAAGTAATCTTAATTAAATGATAATTTGAAAAACCAGGCTCGCTGGTATTAGATCCGTTTTGTGATTGCTCGATTGAAACTTGTATATAACTGAATTAAAGTAAGTTCGTGAATACACTTTTTCACATCTTAACTGTTCAACCGATCGTAATGAAGATTGTACGTACCACTTACTTTTGATAAAAGGATATCTTTCATTTAGAAAAAGTATTACACTCGCGCCTTATATTTATCAGTGAGCTATCCAGCTAATCTAAGAAATATTCTGAAACGTAAATATATTTATTAAATAAACAATTACCTATTTTGTAATTATGTTTTTTTGGGTCATTTTTTGTGAAACTGAAAGTGGATCAGTTGGATCAATCAGGACAGTCGCGTTATATTTGGGGGCGAATACAAACTTTTTTGTCGACTTAATTGCTGGTAGCCTAAGAGGTTATTCAAGGCTAAGAGGTAATTCTCATGGACCGACAGGTAAGCTCTCAGACCTCAAACTGAGTCAAGTTTTGCAAAATGACGCCTTTTTTTAATTGCCTTTGTATGGAGACGACCATACGACCCACCTGAAGGTGAGTGGTTACCGTCGCTTATAGACGTCAGCAATGCCAGGAGCAGAACTAAGCCGCTGTCTTATGCTTAATACTCGCCACAAGACTCGTTTGAAGAAAGACATGTTGTAGCGTTCGGGAAACACGGTGGGGGAAGTTTATTTCAAAGCCTAATGGTACGTGGCAGAGAAGATCTCTGAAAACGCACTGAAGATCTACACAGTGTCTCCAGGTAGTATGGATGAACTCTACTCCGGAGGCAGGTGGTGTGATGGTAAAATCGAGATGATGGTATCATCTCAAACAATTACTATGAAAGGATAATTTACTTGTAAATTACTGGATAATCTGGCGAGAACGAATGTGGTGCTATTGCGATCCGATACAATTGACGTCGGAAGACCCAGGATTACTCCTTAGTAGATGACTTTCCTGAAGAAGGAAATCCAAGTGAAGGCTTGATATGTTCTTACGTCTGTAAAAGGAGATCTGGATGAAACTCTCGTTTCGGAAGAATACAGCTTGCTTTCTTACAGAATCCTTTTTAATTTGAGGGAATTTTTAAGGGTCCAAACTGATACGCAATTAGGCGAAAACACTACCAATAGCATTGTAGTTCGTTGGTAACATAAGTAAATTTTCTTTTACTTCGGTTTTCTCCAGCCATGGACATAATTAAAACTATGGTTTTAGGTCGCATGTTTTATTTTTATCATATTATTTCAGAGTTATCGAATAGTTATATGGGCTGTGTTACCCTTTGCTTACCCAATGGACAAATCAAACTACATAAAATGACAAATGTCAGATACGTAAACGTAAATGTCAAAATCCGTTCAATTTTACGAATCGACGAAATTTGTTATTGTTGATCTTACGTACATACTGGCTTATTGCTTTTCTGTGAAAATAGTAAAGTAAACTTTCTATGAAATATGAAAAATTTTCCAGTTTTTGTATTCCCTGTTTCGTTAGAATTTTACCTTAACGCTAGGCACACTCATAAACAGTTATTAACTGTTTATAATCCTTATGATTTCTCTGTAAATTTCAAAGGTAAGAATTTTTTTCGTGTCGGTTCTTTCGTGAATGAATAGCTTTTTGTCGTAACGTGGTACTCTATAATTTCAGTATTGTGTACGTCACCAAACAAGTTTACAGTCATCGACCCAGAGGGTGTGATTGCTCCACAAAGTTGTATTGATATTGTCGTACGTTACACACAACCATCTGTTTCACATTGCGACACAATAGAAAAGTTCAGAATAACTATGTTTGACAGAAATACTCAGCAGGTATTTAGTAACAAAGCCTTTTCACAAAATATTAGTTTTAACCTAATCTAAAGTATTTTTTATTAGTTTAAGATTTAATTAAATTCATGGAAAGCCTAATATGAATTCTGCTACCAGCAAGTAGTAAATTTGAGCATATACATAGTTCAAGTTAATAACTAATTTAAGAATGGTTGTTTTATCCCCTACAAGAAAATACCACATGATGGTTTTACAATAGAAATTAAGAGGTGGTTGTACATTTGAACAGTGGAGATTCATTGGAGCCTGTGTATCGACCACCAATAAATCTTTAGTGTTAAGGTTTCTCTCTGACTGACTTCTCTAGAAATTTTCTGTGACAATTATTTTTGTAAGCTATTTCATAGCCTATAAAGCTATATTAGTGAAGATTTCATATTTGGAATGAAATGACTGACATGTAATATTTGTAATCTGCGTGACATGTCTGTTTCTTACAACATTCAGTATTAAAAGGCATTATAAGCACACAACATTCAGTATTTAAAGGCATTATAAGTATCCAATATGTAAATTATAAAAACTAGAGAAGTTCATTCAAGTTTTTTGTTTGATGAAGATTATACACCTTTACATTATTATTGAGCAGAATTGGGACTCAGGCTATATCAATTAATCGCAACTTATCACCAATTTGGGAATTTAATACTAGGACATTACCAGACTGAAATCATACCAGTTGCTACTATTCTTTATAAATTGAATATTTAATTAAATTATAGTAATTTTTTGACAAATAAATAGGTTTTTTGTATACTTTGTTCAGGCTCTGGGTAAAAGAGACATTCCAACCAAACTTATTGAAGGTGAACCATCAAGCACAAACCAAGAGAGCTTTGGTGAAAACTTTCATCCAATAACATCCAAAGCTGCACCAATTAGACCTGTTGAAGATCATACAAGAAACTCATGTAGTCACACAGGACATCACAGGTTTTTTGACCATATTAAATTTTTAACATTAAATTAAAAACATCACCCTCCTTCAGCAATTAGTTTAAAGAAAACATAAACCTTTACAGCAGATAATGGCATTAATAAAATCTATTTTGCACAGTACTATACTATTTTACTTACTGTTTTAATGCTTAGTAGTTGTTGTAAACTAAATTTTAAACAACATAATAAAATCTGTAATAATTTTATTTCAGAGATCATCAACCAACAAACATGGTAGCAGTGGCAGTGAGTATATGTTGTATAGCTGCGTTGCTATTACCGACACAACCGGAAGAAGTGGTAAAGTCACAGTGGCCAGATTGGCTTCATGTTGGTGCCAATCTTAAGCTAGTCTTCTCATTTGTGCTCGGGCTTGTGAGCATGCTTGTTTTGAGACCGTAAATTCAATTTCTAATATTAACTGCTTTAAAATATGGGTTATTCAGAAACAGATCTGAATATTGAATAGTTATAAACTATTTGAGGATATTGACAGACTTCATTCTTATAATTTAGATGAATTTATTGAATGATAAATTTTAAGTGAAAATAAGTTATGTAAATTACACTAGTATCTCATTTTATGCATAATAATGTACTACAATTACTTTTAGTACACCATGTACCTTAAAGCACATGCATAGTTATTCTATCATGGCATAAACGCCATATTACTATTGATGTAATGTCCATGGCAGAAATTAAATAATCTTTAACTATGCTTTTCACTTGATGTTCTTTCATAGTTTCTTGCGTCTTACCTTTTTATAAACTTAAATATTATTTTTAATGAATATTTAGTTTATATTGATTTTGTTTGCCTTATTTCATAATGGTATATTTTCAAGCAAAAATTCACGTGTTTATAAATGTAATAAGTTACAGGGTAAATGGATATAATTAGACAATTGGTTTGTAAATAATTTATTACTTAACTGTGTTAGTTTTAAGTTATTTTTTACTATTTGATCCTTTGATGATTGAGTGCTGCTTCATTAATAATTTGGTTGTGGTGCAATTTAAACATTTTAATAAAAATGGTGCTAGAAGTGTAATAGAATTCAATGGTCTGGATATTTTAATAATATCAAATCAAAGACAGTGCAGCTACTAATTATTAATTTGCATTATATATTTTTTGCATTTAATTTATAAATTCCTATGCATTTCATCCACTTAAACCATTACTACACTATGTAGTTTGTCACACAAGTTATAGTTTAATTTTTTTCTGTGATTTGGGACCATTAGCTGTGAAAGATTGATGCCAAATAAATTTGTGAAACAAAAACAGTTTATTATTTGCTCATCTACCCAGGCTGTTCAAATCGTAATGGCAAAATTAGATATATTAATAAAAACTGTGTCATAATATCTATTAACCATGATATATATGATGATATTTATTAACCATATTTGTCATAAATGCCAGCTTTTTATGAGTAAATGAATAATGAGTTCTGGCCCGCTATGATATTTCTAAATTATTATAAAATTTGTTTCACAACATTGCTCATTAAAATAATTTTATGTAGTAATTAATCACATCTTAAATAATAACCTAATTATTATTTAGTTTTTTATTTACAATATTAATTTTAATGAAAGAATTTTATAATGAACAGGTTATTAACTAGTAAAATGTATTCTTATTATAATTTATTGTCGAATTTTCATAAAGCTTTCAAATTGTTTTAAATTGACAAAGTATTGAAGTATTTTGTTCAAATAAGTACTAAATAAATTTTTAAATTTAACAAATACAACTTCTTATATGTACAGAATAAAGGTATTATTTTTAATTAATTGAAAATACAATACACAAAGTGTAGTGTGATATTTTTTGTTATAATTATAATATCTACTAAATATATATATATATATATATATATATCTATATTGTACTGTAAACACAGTCATAGCTTAATTTTTTATCAACAATCTATTTTATTGATCTATATAAACAGTATTATCGTAGGTGCTTATTGTACTAATTATGTTTGAACCTTTGTTTCTTTTCAAAATAATTTTAAGGAAACTTTATAGTCCTAATACATCATTAGTGAGATTCAGTAGGGCATGTCCTTTAAGAATCAAATCCTACTACTATTATAAAGGCGAAAGTTTGTAAGTATGGATGTATG
>ASCI01306376.1:0-30791 GCA_002197625.1 Bombyx huttoni
AAAAAAAAAAAAAAAAAAAAAAACTATTTTCAATTGTGTTAGATTGAAGTGTATTTTTCTGTGATAGCTTATCGTAATAAAACTTACAGTGCTTTAACATCATGGCTGAGGTGAGTCGAGAAAATAAAAAATCCAAAGACAAAAATGAATATTTCGGGTATTATATCTCGTTTACGCAACACGTATACAGAAGCATATACATATTCATTGCTCAGATGGGTGGACCAGCTTACGGCTCACCTGGTACTAGTTACCATCGAGGCACATAGCCTGGTACAGCGTAAATGCCGCCATCCACCTCGTGACACGAATTCTAAGTACTCAGTTTTTAAAGTGCAACGGCTGACCCCCCTTCAAGCCGAAACCCATTATTACTTCACGGCTGATATAGACAGGGCAATGGTACCTATCGTACGGACTTACAAGACTTACGCAAATTATATTTTTTGCGAGTTTCATATTTATTACACGATTTTATTACTTCGCTGTGAACATTCGTTAAGTATGTATTTCATTAGAAAAATTAGTAACTGTCTGTGGGATTTAAATACCAAGACCGCTTGATACGATTAGATACTCAAGACAATATTATCGTCTAGAACATGATAACCTCAAAAAACAGCTAGAAGTATCTATATAAAGGTATTAATTGAGCAATTCAAAACTACCTCAGTCAGCTGAAAGCTTAACATCAATTTTAATTGATGTTGAATGAAATTCGAAATTATTCAGATTTAAATGTAGTAAAATTAATTTAACCTAAAAGAGACGAATTGAAGTTCGTTTAAAATTAATTCCGTATTAAAACGGAAATAATTTTCAGTGAACGTTTCATGAGAAATGTAAATGAAATGACGAACAAGAGTACAAAATATAAATTGAATAGTGTACTTTTCAATAATATTAGTTATATTGGTTCAGTTATAGGAGTAACGTCAATATTGCGGTCTATTTATAGTTCCAAGATATTCAAAGATAATCTCAAATTTCTATAGAATTCTCACATTCGATATACTAAAGACAAACCTCAACGTAATCTGATCAACAATATATTGCTGATATCACTATCAAATGGATTAGTAACCAAATACTCTCTCTTAGAACCGTATTTATTTAATACAAGATAACAATGATTTGGTCATTTGAACTGGAAATATTGTACGTCTATAAAAACGCTTAGACTGAAAGAATCGAACAAAAATACAGAGATCCATTCTCGTTCAAAGGTATATAAAACAGTACAACGGGGCGACAACAGTTCTCAGTAACACAGAAGCGAATTGAAGAGGATGTGTTGATATCTTTATCTTATTTTCTCAGTGGGCATCGCGCTCGCTTAATAGGTCTACGTCACTCGGCCTCGTAACAAAGTAATGCCAATTCCATTTGTTAAGGTTTTCCTTTAGAAATGTGCCTCCGTATAATAGCCATAAAGGCAAGACCTCTGTTAGTCAATGCCCCGGTACGCAGGTGCGCGCTCTCGTAAATTACCTATTCACTCAAAAACAAGTCACTCGACGAAAATTACTCGTACGTTTATGCTTCTAACTTATGTATAGAGAGTGTTAAAATATTCTTGAAGGAATAAAATGCAACCGCTATCTGATGTCGAAGTCTTAAAGACGCTATGCTCGTTTGTTTTAGATGTTTAATGTAAATGATTGCCCTTTATGCTTTGTGGTTTTGAAGTTATAAGCACCACAGCAGCAGCACGAACAAATATTTGTCCAGTGCTTAGTGGTTAAATATAAATGTAAATACTATTTGGATTTTTTGAAATAAATAAGTTGCTATTTATTTAATTTATTTTACTAAGGTCACAGTACAAACAAAATGACCGGTACTTAGATAATACATTTGATGGTGGTTACTAATACACCGGTCGTCTTATCCTTTAGGCCACGACGTCTTACCTACATAGCCAGATTGGATTAAAGAGCCAGCTACTTTTCAAATTATGGTATTGTAGTTGCGACTCTTTCGGGTTTCTTTTACTGCTCCAAAAGTATTGTTCATTACATTTCTCTCCTACGTGAATCTCCTCCTAACAGCACATTTTATTTTTATTTTTATTTTAGGTTTCAACTCCAAATTATAGGGTAAGTAGTAGGATGTCCATTTTACCTATGAAAGTGCAACGTCGACTTGGTGTATTATACTACATGTCGAGTCTCAAACTGTAGCCTATGGAAATTCCAGTAACAGCAAGTGCACCGTGATATCATTTTCATATCCAAGCTAAAGTATTTTGTGTAATTCTCGATACTAAAAATATCTTTCTTTTCAATATCTCGCTATGTTAATTTATGCACTAGATAAATAATTTCAAATTGGGGTATACGTTACTTTACACAGTATTTTATATATACCCTCACATATTGATTACATTTCAGTTTAACAGTTAAAGACTGATTGTAAACTGAACTGTTAGTAGACAACCTAACGGATAAACTGTTTTAACTGAGTTATTTGTACTTCTCGTCATACAAACTAACATATAAATGGTGTAGAAGCTGCTATCACATAGACGTTCACAAAAGTCGCTCGCTGCAGGCATTGATACGTGTTGTAATTATATCAGGGACCGGCATCTCTTTGTTCAAGCTTTTTAATGAGAATCTGATAACACTGGTGTCAGCGTGCAGACTTGAGAGAAGAAGGTCGTTAAGCTTCAACACTAATCATACCAGCATTTAGCAGTACCTATTTCTACCACAGCGTGTAGATATCGTTATATGACAAGTATTATTGGAAATAAGTAATTAATTAGTAAGAAAAAGTCAATGAAGTCGAATGTGTAAAAGCAATAAGACGATACGTACTTTTTCAATACAAAATTTCCAAATGGGTAATATGCCCCGTGATATGTTTAGTGTTAAACTTATAGTTAAAATTTTGCTTCTAGCCCCGTGGACAGACTTTCAGGTTTCAAAAAAAAATAAAAACGACTGAATCGTATGAAATTCTGCGGATAAGTGTAACTCCAGAGCCGGAATTGCATTAGGGTTGAATAAAATTATGCAGCACGACGCAACACGATCCTAGTTCGCAGCGCGAGTGCGACGAGGCACGAAACTCTGTGACGCGTCATGTAAATTGTAGCTCGAACGTTGTTTGTCTTTCGAAATTGTGCTCTAAGAGTGTCACTACTACAAAATCAACACGTGCTCCCTGTTTCGTTGCAAATTCTCTTACGGAATATTTCAATTCCCGCAGTATAAATATACAAGCAACCTATTTTGCTTTCTGTCTTATTTAACACTACTTAGAGTCGTACCCCGCTGGCAGAGTATTTATAATGGCAATCACCGGCAGAGATATTTGTTTTCATTATTCTAAACAACATTATACGATTACCTACCTAATAGATAGTCCGGATACCCAGATTAAGAGAATATTTTTCGACGCCAAAAAATAATTCTTTATACTATGTTAATACAATTTGAAAACAATATTGATTAGTAAACTGGCATGATACATTTTATTTAAGTATTTAAGTAGGTAGGTAAATATTTTATAAACTTATCTAAAAGATATTGTCCGCGTTCCCTCGTGATTACATGATTGTCTCTTACAAAGTAATAATAATATATAAAAGAAATAAAATATAAAATGGATCATATTATATAATATAAAAATGGTTTTCACGAGTAAAGGTAGCACTAGCGGTTGATTTGCCCCTTACACCCACCATAAATAAATTAACATCCCTTTCAAAGCATCCTAACGACGAATATGCATCCCAACTTGTGGTAATTGACCACTATCGTTCATGGACGTCAGCAATACTAGGGGCAGAGCCAAGTCGCTGCTTACATTTAAATACTCTTCGCAAGCGCCCTTTGGAGAAAGACATGTCATTGCACTTGAGATAGATCGTGGAGGCGAGTTCGTTCCAGTGCCGTATGGTAGATGGCAGAAAAGATTTCTAGAAAAGGCACTGTCGATAATCGCAGCCGTTTTGGATAGTATAAGTTCTAGATAGGATAAGCTCTGCTCCAGTGACGAGAGATGCAATGATGAAAATGAATCGTATGAACTCTACTCGATGATTTACAAGTGAAGTAAATTATCCCATCTTAACAAGGCGATTCTGTAAAACTTGCACACCTTCCGTCATTTTTTTTTTATTGCACTGATAGGTAGACGAGCTTACAACCCATTTGATGTTATGTGGTTACTAAAGCCCATACACATCTACAACCTAAAGGCGCCACCCACCTTGAGATGTAAGTTATTTAGGTCTCAGTATGGTTACAACGGCTGCCCCACTCTTCAAACCGAAACGCATTACTGCTTCACGGTAGAAATAGGCAGGGTGGTGGTACCTATCCGTGCAGACTCACAAGAGGTCCTACCACCAGTAATTACGCAAATTTGTGTTTGATTTTTATTACACGATATTATTCCTTCACCGTGAAAGTCAATCATTAACATTTGTTGAGTACGTATTTCATTAGAAAATTCATATTCGAACACTGGTGCATCATTGCTACGAATGCACCGGACGTCTTATCTTTTAAGGCATGACGACTATCAGACAGACGTCATGATCATCTGACGTCAAAGATAATCTATGCTCACGTGGGGCGCACTTGAATTCTCTCGAAGTTTTCCATTCCTTTATTAGCACAATTACCATCGGAACGCCGTGATATGTAAGGAATGTTGATCTTTACAACGACTTAAATTTAGAACTGATACGCTCTAAGGGAGCGATCTTACAATGTAAAAAAAAACCAAGAACGCTACTTTGACAAAACGGCGCGACACGATATTCTTCTCATGCGATCCGATGGGGTAACGCAAACCCCCTAACGCCTAAAACATATTTTGTCGGACCCTGGATCCACTCTCGGTGCTTCAAATATAGGTCACCGTCTTCATCAAGCTTGTCGGCTCCGAAGAGTTCAACGAGTGGAGTAACCCATAGATAGACACGAGGAACCGAGTTTCTCAGTGCGTCCCATTTTCGGTCTATCGGTAGATTCTGCTAAAGATTGCTTTGGCTAGAGATAATATTAGCAAATTGTCACAGATTAAGCACGTAAACTCACAAACCCGTTCACAAGCCTCTAAGGCTACCAGCAAATAGGTCAAAGAAAATGTAAATTTCACTCTTATTTTCTGGTTCTTATTCTATATATCACCATAATAAGTAAATACCTACCAAACTGCACCTTTTTAGTTTTATTAGGCAAATAAAATATTCATCAAAATAAAAAATAAAAATTAAACGATAAAAATATTCATCAGAATATTTTTATTTAAATAAAAATATTCATCAGAATATTTTTATTTGAATATCAATTCATAACAAATTAAATTCACCGTATCACTAAACCATAAAGCCACAAGTGATGAGCTTAATGCACACGTGACCGCAAAAAGTTTTATCCTTGCCTATTAAATGCAAATTGTCGTCGGTGTAAACGTAAAATATCAAAGTTGTGAGTGTGCAATTAACATGAAAGCCTCACGCAGATGACGTACCGTCCCAGCCCTACCCGGCCCTTTGAAACCGTAACCGGGCCGTATCAATGTGGACGTGTATTGAATTTATTTATATGCCATAAAAACATCTCCGAAGTTACCGTTTCAAAAGATTGGCTACTTTGTGCTGAATGAGATAACAGAAAAGATTATCGTTGGAATGTTGAGATAAACGTAAATTTAAATTCTACCTGCTAATTATGTAAGGCATAGAGACCACAATAGTAATTGTCCTCCACTTCACTAAGGACTGCAGATCTTGATTCAAGAACTTTTCGAAAAACTTTACCAGCAATTGCCCTTGAACGTTTTTAGAATCAACATCACGGGGTCCTAATAAAGATTCTCCGTATTCTTGTTCTTCTTTCTTTCTTGTACCTACTTTCTCGTTAAATTCCACCGTCACTACATTATAATGAGTCCTGGTAGTGCTTTCGATGGCTTTTACGATTTATAGAAGGAAGAAAACGAACGCCGCCCTGCGACAGATGTTCTCTTTCTCAATAGAAGAACATATTTCCTGAGGCTAAAGTTTCTTAATCCCCTCCTTCTCTTCGGCCTCCGGATTGGCAATAATCTGCCAATTTATTATGCTCAATTATTCCTCCAGCTCTTCAAGAGGTTCAGCTTTACACAGTGTCCGTTTATTGTACACGCCTAGGAACAGTCGTTTATGACAGCCGGATCGCACTGGGAGATTATGAATACCCCCTGAACTACGAGAAACTCAGACTGGCTATTGAGTACGTGTGATTCCATTTCCACCCCATATTAGGAATCCATATTGCGCTATAATGATGGATTTGATGTTACATACGATTTTTTTTATAAAATAGGTTTTCTACCACACGATAAGCATGATACGACTACATGTGGAAATTTAATAATAAGGTCATGGCCACACTTTGTGTGCCTTAAATTGTAAATGTAGCGTAACAACAGGCTTTTTAGCAATTTACATCCTCATTATTCATTTGAATTTCTCTATACTCGTTCTTTCGAAATTGAAAACACCATTTCCGTGTAGAATTACGATCGTAAATCAAAGTAAAATGAATCAGGTGGCGCACTGGCGCAATAAAATGTATCGACGCGAACCTAAACGAAGTGTCTCCATCTCCTTAAAGTGACTAATGACCACATTATATCCTCTTAGTAATTAAACTTTGGTAAGATACCGAAATGAAACTGATTCGTTCTTTTCAAGAAGCAGTTGGTCGTGAAACTCAATAATTATCGTTTCTCTTTGTTCGACCCTTTTTGCTGAATGAGTTTTCGCTGGAACACTCCCTTTTGATGACTTTGGATTTTTTTAAGATTTCTATACGAGCACTGGCCGGCGTTGATTGAAAAAATAATTAAAATATTACAAATGACTATCGGATAAAAAAAATGTCTGAACGTTAATGAGAAATTCCAAGTAAGCAATTCAAAATAATTCCCAGAGAAATACGCAACTTAAACCAGTTATCTGGTGTCAGTAGTTTTAATTAAGGTAATGAAATAAATACTATGGCTCTAGTAAACTAGCTTTGGTTAATTACTATTTTATTTCACTTAGAAAAGTAAAAATGCCGATGACTATTAGCTAAAGTTAATTTTAGCCATATTGAGTGATTTTCGTGGTAAACCAAACTCCAATATTGACTGGAATTAATCAGGTAAAACTTAAATGTGCAACTTATCAACTAATTAAAACATATGAATTATTTTTAATTCTACCACATGCATGCTGCAAATACATACACGAATGTCAAGAACAATTTGAGACAAGTAGTTTAAATTCACCTTTTAAGACCCTCTTTATATTTTTACTCCGTGTTACCCGAAAAATCTCCTATACAATACGGCAAAAGAGAGATAAGACCCGTCGAGTTTATTCGTGATTTCTAATGCAGGTCACGGCAAGAATTTATCACGAGTCTGCCTTCAGTACTCGGGGGTAATTGAGCGGAACAAAAGACCTCTGCTTACAAACTGCAAACCTCATATTGCTTTCTATCATATTCATATTTAAAATCATAAAAGTTATCAATTAAAAGCTATCAGTAAAAGTTATCAGTTATCAATTATTATTTTACACATTGATTTTAAGCTATCGTAGATAACTGCAATGCTCAAGTACATAACAGCAGTATTATAGTGGCAAGTATAGTTCGGAAAACAATAGTGTATAGTAAAACGTAATGCTCGTTATTATTTCACATCACAGAACTTGCTAGTAAATTTCATAGTAATCCATTGCCATCAATTTGTGGCGTATTTATGATAATGGTCAACTAAACATAAAATATCCATGATTCATCATTTCGTACCGAATATGTTGCGGCAGTTAATAAATTTATAACTGCACAAGGATTAAATTAATAGTTATATCATTAAAAATGAAAAACTGTAAGTAAATTGTAACCAATAATAATAACAATAATTCAACATATTGTAACACAATACATTTTTAAATCATGTAGATTTTTTTATATTTATGTACATGTAAAATTTACAAAATCAATGTCTAAACGACGCCATTAGATCATGAGAATCCATTGTACATCTAGAAACTCATTACATATATCCTAAATAAAGAAACTAATACTCATTAAATCACTAAATAAACAAAATAATACAACGCTTTTCATCTAAAAGCCCTCCGTCAAACAAACTGGACGAAGCTAGATTCAATTAGGAATTTCTATTCAATAAACAACAATATGGAAACTAGTTCTAATTAATTAGAGGCGAAACGCAGTCTGGTCAGTGCGGAACAGGACATGATACGGCCACAGGGATCATGCTTCCAATGAATAAATAATGTGGTCGGCACACGCCGTGAAATACGTAATCGATATGATAAAATTCATTTGCATTTAAGGACTTAGCACGGCATACATATTACTAAGTTACTGAAGTCGCCGCACACTAAATAAACTACATAAATTCACAATTAAAACTACTTAATACACTCTCATTAATATCAGATTGATATTTTTTATTACCTGATGCATTTATAGTTAAAAAAACTGTACATTAGTTTTATTTATCTATGTCGATGTTAGTGCAACATCAACGATCAAAAGGCTTCGCTTAGCTACTCTAATTAATTTGCGTCCACAAGTCGGTGCTGTTGAAGCCGTTAGTTTAAATCACACTTTAATTACATTTCGGTGAATTGTTAGAGAAACGCGTATTTTTAATAACATATTTCGAATGTTTATACAAATTACTGTTACTTCTATAACGTATCAGAATTATTGTTGGGAGTGTACGTACGCTTATTTAACTAGTTTGTTACCAATAACAATAAGATTTAAGATATTCCTGCTCGAATTGTAATTTACATCAATCATAGATCAATGAAAACAATATGATACTTAAAAAGAACAAAGTCACAATAATTTGTATTCGTTTTCTAGATAAATTATAATATCTGAAATACCTATTGTGTTAATTTGTTTCGTTTTACACGGCGTGTTATACTTGCCATGGCAACTTGTATAAGTTTTTCTTATAGTGTTTAGTTTAGTATAGTGTTTTGGTTTCGTAAGTGTTTTTCGTATAAACAAATTTAATTATAAATATTTTCATCAATTCATTTCCCACACAATCTGCCCTGGAGTTTGTACTCATTCGACATCGGCATTAAGAAAATCACATGCTTACTCCCCTTTGCATTATGCTTTACAATCCAAAAGCACTCATCAACATTCGCAAGAGCTTTGAGTATTTGATTCTTAGCTCATCAAGACTCCTTTGAATTACATTCCTCATTCAACACTTACTAGCAGCTGCTCTTTAGTTCTTTTGAAGAGATAAATCAAGGTACATTTTCTGTCTGCGTAGTAAATTCACTAAGACATAATTTGCAGAATAATATTTACGCGTATTAATAACTTTAATTCTTTATAAATAATTTCATACATGTACTTAAGAAAATTTTATTATATTATGCTAATGTATACCGCAATCTTTCCAAGGCCCATGTCACTTTGCTTTTTTGCTGGAAAATTATTCTCTATCGAGACAAGTCAAGTTTTGTGCGTTTTTTTCATTTATTGTTTAGGTAGGTATACGAGCTAACGATTCACTTGATGTTGAGTGATTACCGGAGCCTTAAGATATCTACAAAATAAATTCCGCCACCCAATTTGAGATATGAGTTCTAAAATCACACACATTTTTAACAGTACAATGACCCACCTTTCTAACCAAAATATGTTACTGCTTCACGGCAAAATCAAGCAAGTTGATGGTACTCGTACCTAACCGTACGGACTCACAAGACGTCCTAGTACCAGTAATTACGTAGATTAAAACATTTTAGGTTAGATTTTACTCTTATTACACGCCATTATTTTTCACGGTAGAACTCAAGTCAAGCACGTATTTCATTGAAAAACTAGGGACCGGTCTGCGGAATTCAAATATCATTGCATCATTTAATATGAATGCACCGAGGATCTTGTTCGTTAGTCCACGATTACTTCAAACCACAAGAAAAACTCGACCACAGCCATTTAAAATGAATTAAGATAAAATATAATATAATGATTCTTATTCACCTAATGGTTGTTTGGAAGAAATCGGTCTTAGGCATAAGACCACTAATTGTACTTTTTTATATTTAATGTTTAGGATTGTTTATTTTTTTTGTGTACAATAAAAAATACTCTCTCTCTCACTATTTTGTAAATATATCATTGTAAGTAAACTGAATTAAAAAGCAATTAACATTAAATGCAGTGTTAATAGCTCTTTTAATACTTATTATGAATCCTGAGGCTTCATTTATGCTTTTACACCCCGCGTTCGCTGGGGGATATTAATAGCAGTAATAAAATGAGTATTTTTTTCCTCTATGTATATTTTTTCTATCCATTAATACCACTTATTCCGATTTATTAGTGATGGTAAGAAGTGATGAAATTTGTATCGCCGCTCTAATTATATCTGTAGTGAATCAGTGATGTAAAGCGATCTAAAAAGTGAGATAGCTCCACTGTGCTTCCAAATCGACAACGAAGTTTATAAATCAAGGTGCTGGTAACTAAAGAGTAATATTAAAATTATTTAAATAAAATCGATCAGCACATATTATTTGATAGAAAATCGCTTCAGAATGGCATAATCGATGTGGCTTATATGGTCTGTTAATCATTTATCAATGTGTTTTTAATCGTCATGTTTCTAATTTTTTTTACAATTCTCCGGAAAATCTACGTATTTCTTAGACGTAGGAAAGTCTACGTCTGTCGAATAGTAATTCAACACCAAATAGAGATATTTATTCAGTTGAAATTAAATATTGAACGGTACGCATTAAAAATTCTGAAGGTAGATATTTATTTAGAATATTTACTAAAAATATGGGCTAAGTTATCCAAGCTATGCTTTGTTATCTGCACTTTTCAACGAGGTAACAAGAATAGAAAAACTTGTTCATTTTTATTAACGCTCAAACTGAACGTCGTATTACAAAAAAACACTGGATTCATCGCAAGTCATAAATTCATTTACTTCCCAACAAGGAATAAAAGCCATTGTAAAGTTTTCTTGCATTCAAATTGAGCCTGGAAGGCTTTTCAATTCAACTTCCCTAAGAACAATTCGCACCAGAATGGCTACAGACGACGCTAATAACAAAATTTTAGTTTATTCATCTCATTCACTTCGAAAGAAATAAAGTTGGATTTCGTTTTTAATTTATTCTAGTTTAGCGCACGTCCGTCCAGCGTAGATTTCTTTCCTTGCTCATAGCAGCCACGAAGCGAGTACGTATATGAAGGTTAGTAGAATAAGATGTACAAGCATATCTCAAAACAAATAACGTCGTTCAGGTCGTAACTTTATCCGAGCAGCTATAGCAGAATTTTTTAAACTTTAATTTTCGTTTTAACTCCTTTTCCCCAAGCAGGATTATTTATATAGGCCTCAATCATACCGCCTAATTGTAGGCAGACTAACTGATAACCCTCAAAAAAAATCAGTTGGATCAGAATCACTGTTGGTTTTTTTTATCGATTTTATAGTTAGAAGCGCGCATTCAGCATTCAGGGTGATCGATTATCATCGCTCGTGGACGTCAACACGGTAAAGCCAAGCTGACCCTCATCTGTATGCAGTCAAATTCAAGCAGCGGGTATTTGGGAGCCTCACCCCAAAGGAAGCAGTGCGCTACTCGAGGCTGATTTTGGTGTTTTTTTTTTTTTAATGAAAAGCTTAGGCGTGAATTACTGATTCCTTTTATTAAGAACTTCCAGCAGTGACTCCAATATTGGACACCCCTCGAAACGTTGAATCGGGGACTGAGCACTAAACGAACAATATTATTAAAAGCTAGTAATTAGAGGATTCCAACTATCTGCGCTTTTGTGCCACAATTTTGACTGGTACCATTAAATTCAATATTCAAACGTTGAATCCGCATAAATACGGCAAGTGAGTATTTAATGTACTTATGCGTAATTGATTTTAAATTATTGCGGCCCTTTGAATGCTACGGAAATTTAAACGATACTTTCAGTGGCTGTACTCACATTTTATATTGACTACGCAATTCTCTATAGTAAATTATTTTTCAATAAATTTCCAAACTGCTACAAGACTAACGATGTCTTTGGGTGTTGTACATTCAGTACACAGTACAGTTTCAGATATTGCGTGTAGAAGCAGCTATTCCCCGAGGAATATGTCGTTTTTGTGAATAAAGACTCTTTGTTATACTTTTTGCCGGCATTTAATAATGAATCTTTTGGTAATGGGCACATCTATCATAAGAAACGTTTTGTGGGCTCTGGAAGGATCGTACTTTGGACTGGAGGCTGTGGTGAGTGTTGCTAAGAGCGTTTGTTTTCTGTTATTATATTACTGTGAGATTTTCAAGGCACTTCTTGCCTCGGACCACCTTCTTGTGGAACCAGCTGCCACCCACGGTATTTCCGAACCGATACGACTTAGGAGCCTTCAAGAAAAGAGCCTACCTCTTCTTCAAAGGCAACGCATCTGCAGTTCCTCTGGGGTTGCGGATGTTTATGGGCGTCAGGATCCACTTAACATCAGGTGAACTGCCTGCTCGTTTGCCGCTTTTTCAATAAAAAAAAAAATATATATATTAATTTACTGTCGTTTCATCTAGTACGTGTGGTTTTGATTTCTGGCAAATATATTATAATTATTATTTACGAGTATTATAATCCAATTATTAAAAGTGTGTTATTCTTTCATTTTTTCTGACCTAGATTTACTTTTAATAATGTATTAATGATTTTAATAATAATATAAACTGAAAATTGTTGTAGTTTTAGCATGCAAATAGACATAGATACGCACCAGATAGTGCGAAGCCGTCAAATGATCCGAGGTTGAAGCCTCAAGTATGTACCAGTTGGTGGTACCTACCGAAGCAGCACGAAATACGCTAGCCAAACCAATTTTGTTTTTAATTCAAATCTAAACTTTTCTGTTTCCAAACTTTTGCCTTTTATTTATTTCCTGAAGCGGGCCGACCATCGTTGTCCGCCGTAAATCCTTATGAGTTCGGAGCATTGCAATCAAGATGAAAGCCTTTGTGTCGCGAGAATCGTCCGGCCCGACAACCTTTAAACTCACTCAACTTTACAAAATTAATGCATTTCAAAAATTTAATCGCATCAATTTTTTACAGTATAAAATACAAAAAATCATTTTAGTCAATGTTTACCTTAAGAGCTTGTAAACGAATATATATAGAAATATATTATTTTTATTTGATTTAATGAATCAAGGTATGATGACGTTCAATGTCGTTTAATAATTAAAGTGGTATACTTAAGTGAGACTACAGGCAAAGTAATTAAATTAACTTTATAATTAATCTTCTCTGCGCTGGCATAGCAAACATATTACCAACACTTCACACAGAATAAACAAATATAATCCTTATTAATAAACGTTTCGCCTTTGTGTTGAGAACACATTGCAGCCGTCCAGTTTTGAAGAGCGTTGGAAAGCGGAAGGGTTCTGAAAGTTGTTCTAAAAGTTATTAACTAAGCCGAAATGGGATGTTGTGGTGATAACAGCTGTGTAGGGCTGCCACAGTTGCGGTCTGTACCCTCGTGCGCTTCTTTACGTTTGCTTGTAGTAAATTACACTCGTCATCCAAATAAAAATCAAATCAGTGTTCTAAGACTCGATTAGCTATATAGCAAAGGAACAACAAATAATTTTAACAATTTCAACAATCAACTGGTAAATCCCGAACAAGCTTCATCCTGCGTCGCAAAATCTACATTTTGGATGAATCGAAGCGCGAATGAAACACGCCACTTATCGGATGTTGATGTTAATTCAATATGTTCACTAAAATGCATATCGAAGTTTATATGACGAGTTTAGCGTATGCACGTAAAGATATAAGATTTCTTAATGATTTAATTATAAACAAATGAAAATCAGGTACGCGCCATGAAGCCACAGATGAAACTGCTCACGCTGCCTGAAATACGTTAGTGGTAATGTGACAAAAACCACTGAAAAACTTACAATTTTATCATATTGTTACTAAATAGGATAAACAACATTCGGATGCATAGAACACGAACAAATAAAAATACAAATTGTCCATTTCAAAATCTGAATGCTAAATTCGAAACAATTTGTTTGTTAAATTTAATACATAATTATTGTAGCTTGATTAAAATTTAATATGTTTCTTCAACCCTAGGAAATCACCAAATCTCAAAGACGCATGTTTGTATGTCCACGTCAACACAGCCCAAGGCGTATTCAGTGACAAAGTTCCTACTATATCTTTGATCAAAATTAGTTCTAAGACTGTCTAATCATAAAAAAAATGTTTTTGTCAATTTCGATCAGTTTTTGGTTTAGTTTATACGACAAAAATATGTGAACAATGTGAACATTATTAAGTTTTCTAATTACCAGAATAGGAATTCATAGAGCTGTCGCTAGTTCATCTTATCATTTCGAATCAAGTGTCGATAGTACATTTATAGATTTTGTCGTGTGCTATGTTTATTCGGTAGAAATTAATTCACAACTGTGAAAAACAATATTCTGGTAGTTTGTGCTTCTAGAAAGTACACTATTGTAACTAATCGATAGCAAAACCTAAATGTGCCATCCCCTTGAATTATAAAGTCGAGTCTCATTTGTATCATATCAACCCCCTCTACTAAATTGATGCTTAGTAATGGCAAAACGTAAAAAAATGACATATCATTGAATGGGCACTGATGTATGTACATTAAGTTTGTATGCTTTCCATTATAATAGTAGAATGAACAAGTGTTATTTTCTTTATAATAAAGTTTCGAGCGCCACGTGCGTTTTACTGCACGAGGTCAGCGTATCAGTTCTCGCGACAATGAAGCCCGCAGCGTGTAGTTATTGCTGCTATTTCGTAGGCTATAACGAACGTAGCTTGGCTACACGTATTGTTATTAAACAATCTCATGATATTTACACTTACTAGTGGGAAGAACTTTAGATTGTTTTATGAAACATAAATTGGGTTGTTTTCCCTAGCTATTCGAAGGTAGTGTAAGGGACCATTCCAGATTCACGCGGACAGGTATGTGAGCTCACGAGCTCAACCTGAAAGGACATGCTAACATTAGTCCTATCAAGAGCAGTGCTCTTTCTGAAGTGAAACAGTAACACATTTCGGTTTGCAGGGTGGGACAGCCGTTGCAACTATACTGAGACTTTAGAAGTCATATCTCAAGGTGGGTGGCAATATTTATGTTTCAGGTGCCTACGGGCCCCATCACGACTTAATAAGTTATTTTTATAAACTGCAAACCAACTTAATTTCCTACTCTGCTAAAATGTTTTAACTAAAATCGATACTAACGAAGTTAAGCAACTCGGAACAATGTCACAAACCCGAAAATGAAAATAAACATGTTTAAATTAATAAGGCTATTAAACTATATCTGATATATTTGATTATAATAGTTAAATTATCATTGATCAACTGGTCATTGTTGATATAACTAGAATGAGCGCGTGTCGTATTTACCATTATTGATGGACAGGGTTGCCAATGAACTGCTTTTAGTCTGCCAAACGCTAAAACTAAACTTAGTAAAAAAATCAATTTAGAAATGAAGTTATGGTTTGTTATTTGCTCTCCGTATTAGCGAAAAATTTTCACTCAGAATAAATAATCTTACAACTTATAATGTTCTTGATGTGTACAAGATTATAATATTAACAAAAAAGGAGAAAATAAGGCTAAGTACTAGATGATACTATTATTCATTAATACATACAAACATTATTGCATTATCACATTATTATTACATAGGGTTTTTTTTAACTTAAATCGGCGCGCGAACTTCGACTAATGTCAAGTGACACCTACGCGTTCGGGAATCTGATCGCGTCCGAAGACACCCGAATGCTACATGGTGTGTCAGGGTTGCACGCTATAAACTATAGTGGATGGTCCTTGCAAGTAATAAGCCATGTGAAGTCATATCGATAAAGGAGATTCCTGAGAGTACTTTGAACTTAGGGAACAAAGGCGGGCAAATTCCACGATTAAATCAAAATAGAATCGAAAATTTGATTTGTTTAATTAATAATTGATGACAGACCGGGTAACTAGCATATGAGACTCACGAAACCGTCCAATCTCCATTTTGATGTGAAAGGACCTTGATATCCATATGCATAACATATCCGTAAACCTCTATGTAGAAAAAATAACAAAATCCAAACGAAAAACACTGAAGCATCCTTGAATTGACATTAGCATTACATCGAATTCACTCTCGAAAACCTGGATAGTGTTAATTGGAACTCGCGCATTTAACCAGTGACGTAATTAACAATGTAACTTCGACGCGTTAACTACTCATTTGTCAGAAGAACAGCTTAAATAGTTTATTAAGGAATCAATCTCCGTTTAAATTTTTTTATCTGAAACTCTGAGTTTACATAATGAATTTGCATATCGTTATAGTAACATGGATATACTTAATAGTTGACACCAAAAATTAAGTTTGAGCTTCTTCAACTCGAAGCAATCGGTGTATAGCATTGAAGATGATTGCTGTCCATCGTCTATTAGCATTTAGTGGAACACAACAAAACTTTAAAATTAACTTGGTTATGATATTGCGTAAAACCTCCGCAAACGACGAACCTCGACAAGGCTTTGCGAAGGCACATGTCCAAAAGTGGAAGAGTGTAGACTAAAAAAAAGTATGTTAAATAAAATCACTTCAGTAGAGAACAGTATATTGCTATAACTAGAGACCTACTTTGGGGCGTAGCTCTCAATTCTCGACGGGTGGTCGTGTCCCTTTACGAGGGCCCGGGGAATTCCTGTACCCGGGTTTGATCTCCCTGCCGATCGGGGGTGTTGAGCAATGTCGGGGCAATAAAATATTCATAAATATAATAATGAGGATGATGATAGTGGAGTGATATAGTTGCTATTTGGCATTATGATGATGACATAACATTGATGTGCATAGTTTCCGATGTGGTGTTATGGGAGAACAATCCCCTCTGCAGACTTCAGTGTCTTTTATATGTCATTCCCTAATAATCAGCTGCGTCATTTTCTTACTGTTTCCAGATCAACTAATCCCGTTCATGAAGGATAGCCGTCAGAGCGACGTGGTGAGAAATGTTGATACTCCCGACGACTTCCAATTAAAATCCGTACATTAGTATCTGAAGAAAGCATTAGATGTCGTCTTCGAAAAATCAGCCTCTAATTAAATGACAGGCCCTGACGAAGGCGCAACGCAAAGCCAACGTCGTCTTCACCACGACTAATCAAATCCTCTTGATACTTTTAGACTATCTAAGCCTCGGATCAGCTCTCGAATACGATCAAGAGTTTAATGTCAAAGCTAGCCCGTTGACACAACCGACTGAGTTTCTTTCCGGGTATTTTAAGTGAACCACAATCCATATCCTGTGGTGGATTCAGCGAATCATTGCTCTTGCTAGCACAAGTGTTAACTAGTTCCAAGCCTCGTGCCAGTCTTCATGTAGCTGGAATAGCCTCACAAAGATTAAATACAGACAAAAAAATTAATAAATAGACTTGTGTTCTATATTGCAATATGCGCGAACATCTACGTTTTGAATCCAATATTCTAAACTGAATTGCGATAAAGGTTTTATAATTATAGAGTACAGTAACATGGAGATTGAATAAAGCGTTACTTCTCTAACGTAATTTTTAATCAACTCGAACTAAATTAAGTACCAAATCTTTTTGAGGTTCATGACTGAGTCGGTAATGCAGTAGTTAACACCCCTGTCTGGTGTCAATGGTCATAGGTTGGAATCCCGCATCGAGAAAACATTCGTAAGATAAAAAGATTTGTATGCTCCTTGTCCGAGTGCTTATTATTTTATATAGTATGTATAAATTTAAAGGAATATTAGTATGTACGTCAGTTTCTGGTACTCATTACGCAGAGAATCCTAATTAGGGACACAGATGGCCGTACTTGATTTGTTTCCAGTTATTTACTATCAAGTATTATCTATATATTAATAAGTGACGCAACACCTTTGTACTCCTTTTTTATGAAAATTCTGTGGACCATATTTAAACGCCGTCGTATGAAATATTCCACACTTATAGAGAATATAGACAAGGACTGCACAATGCTAATATTATTTTACAATTACGCATAATAAATACAATAAATCCATAAAAAAACAATATTACTCACTATAACATGTATTTAACACACACATATATACCTACTCTTTTGTTTTTTGTCAAAATTTGTCTATGGTCTGTAGTCAAATTGAGAATAAATTAATTAGTTTGTATTTAATATTTATTATCTATGGCCTTCGCGAAATATGTGATTATATATAGAAACAAAGTCTTTAGATGATCTTAAAAACCACAATAATGTTCAGACTTATAATTTCAATAAATTATAGTTGTATTTCGACTACTGCAAGATCAACTAGCTATTATTATTATGTCCATGATTCATGAAAATTAGGGAATAATAAATTATCCATATTAAACACAACTATTAGTCCCTATGAACGTTAGAAAACGTAACGTGCTAGGAAAAAGAAAAATTCACCGAAAGGAGTTTTCCCATACCATTATCGTAGACCAAGCTACGAACCTAAAGTAATTTATTGGATAGAAAATTATCTTTTCTCACGTTCACTAGTATAAAATAACTTTCGTTCTATTGCTGATAACAATTTTCTTTTCAATGTACCGTAAAATGATTTACGATAATGCAAGACAGCGTAATAAGTAAGTTTGAAGCTTGGACGAGATTTAAGGCCGTACATTATTATGAGGTGGATGCATGAAGTAAATTAGAAATGTTGTGAAATGAGAATGTTTTACTAAGGAACATAATTTCAGTCATTAACGTCTTTCAAGCGTTTCATGAAATAAAATTTAATTAAACTGAAGACAACGAGATTCACTGCAAATTATAACACATAAAAAAATCATGTATGTATGTACAGCTCCATGTAGAAGACAGGCGGGAGGAGTCCACCAGCTACCTTTGTTTTAAGTTGCGGTATTCAGTTTTGTAAAAAAACTTTTTCTTTTACGTTAAGTTACTAGTTTATTGCTAATTCGGAGTTCTAAAGCCTACACCTGTATAAGGAAGGCGATGACGAGAGTAGCAGAGCGATAGTTAGATATAGCTCGAAAAATCGATGAAATGTGGGAGCCAAGAGCCGATCATAATATGAGAGCGGGTTTTTGATTATCCTGTTTTCTGTTCTCCACTCCCTTCCGATATGTTATCGCCAATCATGAACAGCATCAGTAGAAAGGTTATGCGCCAAAGGTACAACTGTTCGTGTAGGTGAGTTTTGATCTAACGTTTAAAAAGAGCTAAGAGAGAGAGAGGGAGAAAGAGACGTGCTTCCTGAGTAATAAAAAATGTTTAATCTTACTCGAAACAGTATTTATAAAACTTGTAAATAAATTGTAACTAGAGTTTTTCGACGTTGTATTTACTTATTTTAATATGTGTGTGGGATCAAGCATAGAATGAGGCCTCGATCTGAAATGTTAATTTTACTAAAAGGCACGTCTAGAAATTCGGTATTTGACTAAAACGTCGTATTCGGCTCGACACCATTCTGTTTCAAAAAAATCTATACACTTCGTATAGCCTTATAAGTTTTTCGTATCCGTTGTCGTAGAAACATTCAACGTCATACACTTTTTTGTTTTACAATGTCCGATATAAAGATAACTTTACAGTTTTCGCGGTCACGGACGACTGACCTATAATATTAATTAGTGGTACCCGTGATCAATCTCTCACCATGCACTATTAGATAATACCAATGATTACATGGGTCACGGCCGGTCTTCAGAGGTCAGGTACCAATCTGTACTCCAGCTTAGGACAATATGCTTGTTGACTAATTGATGGCATTAACTATAATATTAAGCATTCCATTCAGACACGGTATCGCCCGCTCTCGGTTAATTTCCTAGCCATTATTCAATTATAATTGTTATTCCGCGCCGACAGACACTTTTTTTATTTGCTTTCCGTTTTTTTTTTCAGGACACTGCATCATGAAAGCAAACATGTATGTGATTTATTACTAACTGCAGTACCTTGACGGTTCAAATCTCAACACAGGATTTGTTAAATTTTTTTATTGTTCGTAATATTTAGTTTTAATCTCACAATGTAGTTACAACGGCTGTCCCTCCCTTCAAACCGAAACGCATTACTGCTTCATGGTAGAAATAGGCAGGGTGGTGGTACCTACCCATACGGACTCACAAGAGGTCCTACCACCAGTAATAATTCTCTTCTTCTATTCATTGTATTATGAGTGGGTACCCCTTTGAACTGTAGCGCGGGACTGCTGCGCTATCGAAATAGGCAGGGCGATCAAATTATTTCACTTGTTTCATTACATGATGTGAAAGTTGTTCGTTTGAAAATGTCTTTTATATCTATATACTTGGCACACAGGAAGGCTGATGGGAAAGATGTGCTTCGCACTAAGGATTTTCCTTTCCCCTTTTGCCTTGTTATGAGTACTACATCATACGAGGTTTGGACCTGGGCTGTTGAGAGATAGAATGCTTTAGTCAGTTCGACTCCAACATGACCCGTCCTCCATGCTTAGTGGAGGGCAAAAGTCGGGCGATTTCGTCATGACAAAAAAAGTAATGTCAGTATTTATTATTTATTGGCTATTTTCAGCAGGGTCTCAGCGTATGCCTCTTAATTATTATGCAGCTATTACTTTGAAACGTGAAATGCTACAGATTATATACATATTAAAGTTATATTACTGCCAGTCAATCACTAGCTGTGGCAATGATCATTACCGGGAACGAAATCTATATTTTGACAACCGCCAACGCACATATCCAACGAATACCTTTGATCAGTTGAAAATAGTCAAGGCACGTAGCAAATGTAGAGCTCGATTTAACTGACATTGTTGTTTAATCGCACATTGTTGCTTGATAAAAGCCTAACGAGATACCTGATACGATCGTTTTCCACAATGCATTCATGACTCATGAATACAAATATCAGATCTGCTGCATTCAAAATCGCGTTTACTACTAATGGTCACCTATTTCGTGTGCCCGAACATCGTTAAGAGGAAATAAAGTGGAAACTACGCTACCGACTCGAAATAATTGAAATACCGCACGAAATAGTTTAAATTCTTCTCAATTTAAAGACCGGAATGGTAGTTGAGTTCGCGACACGAAAAGTTAACGCACAGGTTGCTCAGACATCTGCTTTTAAAAACTTTGCTAAACGACGCGCGGGCGGTCATGGAAGATGGAATTTACTGAAGAATTCGAATGTCGTTGATATTCTAATGTTAAAGTACTTTGAAACCAGAATAAGATGGGTATATAGAATTTTTTTCCTTTGTATCCAGATGAGCATACGATCTATCTGAAAATTAGTATTTGCCGTCACTCATGAATATCAGCAATTCTAAACTACTGCCTAATGTAAAGTTCTCTCCAGAAGCTTCGTCTAAGAAAAGGACATGTCGTGACGATTAGGCAACATCCTAGAATTGTTTGTTTACGGCTTCTATAGTTAAGCGAGTTCATCGCCCATCTAGTATGAAATGGTTATCGGAGTCCATAAACATCAACAACTTTAATGCTGTCACCCAACTTGAAAAGTGTTTATATTACAACGCCCACCCTACCCTTTCAATCAGAACGCAGTACTTACTTATGCGGACTCAGAAGACATGGTAAAAAAGATGTAACATTTATAGTCACTATGAATGAATGATGATGATGATGATTTGTGTAATTGGATGAGCACTGCTCTGGTAGATGTGGTGGTGCTACAGTCCAAACGGAAGATGTAAACATCAAAGCAATTCCTTTACGGAGCCTATCAATAGTACCTATTTCATAGTTTATCTATAATATAATTCTAAATGTTATATAAATAGTTCTTGAACGTAATCTCTAGGTTACTACGTGGAGCAAAAACTCTGTACTACTTTTTACGAAAATTGCACAGATGGAGAAATATGAAATTTCCCAGACTTATAAAGAATATCGAGAAGAAGAGTATCGAGATGTTATTCTTTTTTAATTGTGCATGAAAAAAAATTTAATCATTAAAAAAACCATTACACGCACTACCATCTGTTTGACACACACAGGGATGTACACTATTTGCTTATTGTCCAACTATTATTGTTTATAGTTTGTGGTCGAAATGAGAATAGATTAATTATTATTTGTCTAAAGTAAACTTTAGTCTTGGTGTAATCTGTGATTATAGAACAGGAATAGTCTTTGATAATAGAACCATAATAATGTTCAATTAATTAGAGTCGAATTTAGACTACCGGACGACCACTAGTAGGTATATTTAAATCGTTCTTGAACTGCGTTTCACGATTAAAGACAAACACAGAGAAACGATAAGAGTGCCATTATTCGTATTATAATATATGACCGTATATTGATTTATAACAATGGGCTATAAATGAAGGCTTTTAAGCGAATCGTATTACAATGCTCCAAGGCTACGTTGTACAGAAGGCATGACAACATACCTAATATACTTTTAAGATAGCAAAATGTAATAGGCCAAAATAAATTCAGTTGACTTTTGCTACCTAGGAAGATAGACCTCCAGATGGTGAACGTCACCGTTGCACGAAGACAACACCCCTTTGCATAACGTATATTTATGCTCTATATTAAAATTAAAAGTTCATGGTGACGGTTTGCTATCGTTACACACGTACCTACATTGTTATTATGTTATTTTAATTTATGAAGGATAATTATTTAATTTCAGTCGAATAACATTGATAAAATAGTTGTTATAATATTCTTTAAAGATGGATAGATTCAACAAATCTGTTTCTTTGGTCACAACAAAATTGTTGTTCTTGAATAAGAATTCATTGATCTCATAGAAACGTGAACCTTCTGTCGAAGTGTGTTTTTTCTAATCCACAACTACACTAGAATCCAGTCGCTATTAAGTTAATTGGATTCCTTTTGGAACCACTACGGTGATACCGCAAAACTGCCCATTTTGGTGCCAAAATCTCTATTGCTGCGTATGCTTATTAATTTTCTTGATAATTATAATCAGTTTTGATATAATATGAATATGTTTTCAAACTACTCGTATATACGTAATGGTCGTAGTTTAAATCAAAATCGATATTTTATTAACAGTTCATTATTGAGATTTCAGTTTATGTATCATTGAATTTTCTCTTTTGCTGAATTAGCATTTTTAAAAATAAATTATTCCCAAAATCAGCAATCCAACAAAGTGCAACAGATTGCGTGTAAATTGTTTCGACGTATCGATGTTTTTCACACAATTACTAATAGTCAGAGAGGATTCTGACCGGGCTTCACTTGTAATGAACAAATCCATGAAAATCATTGGGTATTAAGTTTTTACATGGTATCGACGTTAAAACCTTATATGAGGGCTAATTTAAATAATGGTTTTTTTTTGCTAACTCCAGAGCGTACGAAATACTCATAAAAATCAACATCGTAAATGTGCGCTTCAAAATTAACATACTTCGAGTTTGTTAAGTTCAACAACGTGACTGCTTAACTGAAACCGCTTTAGCCATTAGCCATTTGTTATTCTGATCACGGGCCCCGTTCGATAATCTGTTATTTTATTTGACACGGCCAACGTGACAAGTCGGGTGGTGCAGTATTAAATTTTCTGGCTGAGAACGCTTCCTACTGTTTTATGGGACATTCGGGAAAACAAATAATAGGTTTGCGATTACTTGTGCCACGCCGCGAGCTTATATAGGATGAGTGGAAAGAATATTTTTAGTTAAATACTAACATTCAGTTTTTTATTAAAATGATTACATGATGGAAATTCTAAAAATAAGCTTTATAAGAATAAAAATTACTTTTTTTGTTCATTAGTTAGGCATGAGTAACTCACGGCCCAGCGAATGTTAAGTATATAATGATATAATTCTCTAAGAACTCTGTCTCTCATTATTTACGGATTTTCTCTGTTTACTCTAACAGTGTACGTTTTTGTAACACTTTAGTGTAATTGTCTTAATCAAATCTGAGGAAAAGACGTTATTCTCTCTGTACACCTGTTTAAATAAAACATAAGGAACCCAATGTCGTCCCATATAATTCGTTAACTAAGACAAATTCAGTAAAAGGTCCAAAGATAGACCTTTCCCTCAATTAACCAATTAGGGGCGGTTAACCCTTTGAAAATTCAATAAACGTTAACTAAAAGCAAAGGACAAAAATTTCAAATGTGTAATAGTACATTACTCTAATTGGGTTAAATTGCTCTGTTTAAATATAAACTATTTTTATAGCTTGTAGAAATAAGTAGGCTATTAATGAAATATTTTTCTCAATTAAAACCACAAAAAATTTCAATTAAACAAGTTATTGGGCCAAGTTTGTGATTGTTATATCTCTGAAGGGTTTCTCTGTATTAGACGAGCGTAGAAGGTCGGATCTTGCTTATCGGTGGATATAATTAACCTGTCGTACCTACCCTATTCATTCCCTCTTCGGACTTTAGAAATTGAGTGGGTAAGTAAATTGAAAACTTCGCTCAATAATTTCAATATTCAGGCACTAGGGATCGAAGTAATGGCTTTATATTTATGACGAACGAAATAGATTCATAATAAAAGATACGGTACGGTATACGGTAAAACATACGATTAAAGATGTGCGGATTGTAAATCTATAGCTTTAATTCGTTTATAAAGTAAGGTTCTTTTTTTTTGGTTTCTAAGTAACTTACTTTAATATTAAATTCTATTTAAACTCTTTTTTTTTAATTCAACAATAAAAGGTAAAACTGTAAATTTAGAAAATCAATCAAAGCTTGAAGTGTGGTCCGTGATTATGGTCGGATTTCAATCTTAAGGCATTCTATTGATTGAAAGTGCTAGATTTATTGTATTATAATATTTCCCGAGTCTACGTTTTGTCGCATAAAAGGTTCACAATTTTATAAGCACGTCAAAAAACTCTTGACCCACCCCTTGTAATAAGTGTTTACTGAACCTAAAGTACACCAAAAATACCTTCAGATATAATGTTTACATTTAAATTAAATTGGTTCAACTAATCTAATCATTTATAGTGTTATGAATGATTACTTCACGGCAGAAACGGACGGGATAATAGGAACCAGCCGAGTGAGCTAACAAAATGTCCTTACACTATTATTTCATAATTTTAGATAGGAAAATAGATACAAAAACTTAATTTGTATTTTTTTCATGTCTTTCAAACACAAACTGCTGATTAGTTCAACCTAACCTCGATACTAACCAATCTAAAATTCTGTTCAGTATCGTAAAACGAATCATTGTATCCGTATCACGGAGGTTTGTATTGTATCATAAATGATATTATCTCCTGGATACATTGTTTTCGTACGGGAGTGCCTCTTTTCTCGTCTCCCCGATAAAATGTAATAACGCGTCACATCGATTAGCTCCACTGAGTCAACACGAGTGGTAACAATATTACTGATATTGTGGCCAATAACGCCTCTCCGCCGAAGCCTTAACGCAAAAGCAATTCTTTTTTATTGGTCTAATCTAAGCTATTATACAAAATTGTGCCAAGCATTTCTTTGTTTTTTTTTCGTTACGATACTGGGTTGCTTACGCTTGCACTATGAAATTGTTTGATTTTACGTAGCGACCGAAACCGTTAGGAGTACCTACCCATAGAAAAATTGTTTCCGTAATATCAGAAGGCTACGATTAGTATGAGATTTATGGGCCACATTTTGTAATAAATAATACGCTTGAACAAAAACTACTGTAGTAAGAAAAGCAGTTCTTTATTGAATGTTTTCCAACGTGTTCAGTATAAATCATATCTTCATACATAATAGAGGCAGTTGTAAATGCTTTTCCATAGAAAGTATACTACGAACTACGAAGCATGGGATAAATACTATAGGCCGACAGTGCGAACAAAATTCATTTTTCTCCGAACCATGTAACGATCTAAGAGGCTCATTACGAGCTTCAAGTGCCGAAGACACGCGTCAAGACCAGACAACCTACTTTGGGCCAAAACCTTGTTAATACTTGAAAGGCTCGTGTATGACATGACGTGTATGGCAATGTGAGACGTTATGGCGATATAAGAACCTTATCAGCTCGTTAGCGTGAACGACTGAACGTCAAATACACAGGTTTTTAATTGAAAACTTGGAATCGTTTAATATTTTAATCTGCGTAGTTTTAGGTATATATTTCCTTTGCACATAATATATTTTTGATGATTTTAACGACTGCTCTTTTGGAATTACAATCCTTGGAACGAATAGATAAATATGACAGTCAGTATATTTTGAAGACTAAATTTGTTAAATTAAATTGTATCTCCCAACGTTTCTGATTTTTTCGTTTCCTGTGGACTGACTGTCGTTTGCCAAAAAACGTAGCACAAATGTTATGATTCCAGGCAGGATATCAGAGTGATCTACAGAGATTCACGTCCTAGCGGCGCCGACCGACAAGGATATAAGTTTTCGGTCACCATAATTGAGACGCACGGGTTAATATGCGTTAGAATCCATATCTTACCACCTAACCAACGGTTTGTCATACCTGAACAGGGCTCTGCTGTAACACGCTATAGTTCATATAGTTCATAAACGTATTGCCTTTTTATTGCATAAACGACCTATTGAATCACTTAATGTTTAATGATTACCGAAGCGACGCCTGAATTTCACCACCCACCCAGCGATATGGAGGCGGTGTTTGAATAGCCGCTGTCCAACGTGTCGTACACATAAACCTCCCTGCCATAATACGTAACACGACGACCGACAGAGAATAATAAAACGCCGCGATCACATTGAATGCTGTTGAAGGTTTGAATGTTGGGTAACACATATAATGGTAGGTATTGAAACGTTAACGGGTCTTGATATAATAATGTTTTATATCGTTGTTAATGGGTAAGTGAGGTCAGGGTCATTTATTTTACCGTCGATTTCAAGACATTAAATTGCTCTCAAGCAGTTCTGACCTAAGCTCTAATTGTATAGATTAAGTTAATGATCTAATTACTCCTCACTATTTGTAGCTTATTTTTGGATCTCCTTACTTAATGAATATTACACAAATTAATCACACCGCTTGTATATTTGTTATTTTTTCTCTTATAAATGTTTGATAATGGAATGGCCTTTTAAATCAAATGTACAGTTTGGAAGTGGGTTATTATGTTGGATTTTATCCCTTTTGAAATCTGCTCAAAAAGTTCCATAGCGCTCACGGTCTCCGCACACTAACAATAGACGTTTCTACATAACAAAAATCGTAACGAATTTTATCGTTATGCATACGAGTCGAGGAAGTGTACGCCGTCCTGTCCTGAGCTCTGCGAATATTACCGGCACATTCTTACATTCTACAACATTATTCAGTTGTTTTTACAATTCCGAAGCAGCGGGCAAATAAAAAAATAAACTTTTAGTGTTGGGCGATTCACTAATTATCTGAATAAAATACCTATACTAAAATCTCAAGGCGCCTAATGCCTGATGGTGCAAATTGATTTTTTTCCAACTAATTTGAACAGGTTAGGTAAGGTAACACGTTGAACGCTTTACGACCCACTGGTGGGCCTAGCGTACTATACCATTCGTGCGTAGCCAAAATCAGGGAATCAGTAAATTTTATTAACTTGATATATTCATTCTAAAATTTATAAAAAACGATAATTTGCTCACAAGATAAAAATTACTCTTTGACCGTCTAGTTTTTTTAGGACACAAGTCTATCGAATTTGAAAACCATAGCGTTCGGTTCGGCTAAACGCTCACGCGGCTCACGGATTACCAACATTTCCTGGAACGTTTCAGTAAGATAACGCTTACCAGTGAGCACCGTGGCCTGAATGAAATTACTCGGTTTTTCATTTGGCGTCCAATAAAAAGATATTTTTGCTCGCAGTCTTTTTCACTTTTTCGTCAGATTTGAAAGGTATTTGGTTTTTGAAATGGATTTGGTCATTTTTAAGCGAAAGCTGGCGGCAGACGAGGTTTTTTCGTTTTTATATTAAACAGCAGGCCAGCGGGATAGGTTACACTCGAGCAAGACCAGGCGAGGCGAAAGAAAATTTACTAGTACATCGTGACCTTAATATATGTTCATAATTTATTCGATCTATGAATTCTCTAATTATTTTGAATAACTTTTTTATCACATTTGTTAAGGTTTAGGATTTTCATATAAAATAAATCAAAAACATACACAGTTGAGATACACATATTTATTAAATTGAGATTAAAACATACATTCGGAGTACGAAATTCGGAGGAAATCCACACCTTGACGATTATATATAGGTAGGTAAAGGATTTTTTTCATGTATATTTATGTCATAATCCAATAACGTTGCAATATTGTACCTTCCGTACATAATTTTACTGCAACTACTTAAATCCTATTTAATTAATTATACAATAAAAACATTTAGAAATAAATATAATAAATAATTTATCGCAAACAATCCTCCATAACAATTTTAAAAGAATACGAGTGAAATATAAATAGTCGTACATTAATAGGTAATACTAGATAAAGGGAATGCATAATTGCAAAGATAATACGTGATAATAAACACAGGAAGCTTTGAGCTATTCGTGCTACATAATAAAATAGGTCAACAATTATAAAAAAAAAATATCATTTGTTTATTCTTAGGTCTGACTTTTGACATTTCTTTATTTGACGTTTACGTCGATGTTTTTTTAATTGCAACGGAATTGTTATCTTATAGAATTATGTCAATGGTGAATTAATGTACTTGAAAATTGTGCTCATGGATACGTTTTAACTGTATTCAAAATGATCAGACCTTAATACTGACTAAAATATAAATTAAATCAACTTAATGACGTCACAACTTCAAAAATAAATATTCTATATAAATAAGAATATCACTAACACAGTAGATGTTTTCAAGACATTTTACGGTTTTATCTGCAGTTCGTTTTACAATTTTTGAAATTCGTAAGTTTTGCTTCTATAAAATCGATATACACACATATGAAAATTCCTCTTTACAGCTTTATAAAGGAATTCTGAGAGACGTGCCAAATTACTACAAACAATAGTTGGTTATTGCGATTATGAAGTGAATTCTCTTTAAGTTTTTCCGCCCTAGGCCCTTCATTTGATGACATTAATTGTAATAACAATTATACGCGTTGAGTTTTGAGCCAATATGACCAAGAAGTGTAATTTTTCGCAATTTATATCTTGTCAGAATTTCAGCTTTGGAAGTTGAACAATTTTGTTTTGGACGTTCTTATAGTTATCTTCCACACTATTCTAATGGCCTTGAACTGTTCTCGTCGTAAACTCGTTGGCAATCAAATAATATCGATCTCTCAATCGATTAAAAACAATACCACTTATTAATTATTTGATTTACGTCTCTAAGGAAACCACATGTTAGCCAGCAAGTATGTGATGTATATTAAGAACTATGTTCCGAATTTTTTAACTACGAATCTAAATAATACGTGTTTTCTTAAAACAGAACTTTCAATACATCGACTTATCAATCTAACAACAATGTAAACATTGTAATAAATATTATCAGTATTGCATATTACGCAAACGGGCAGGACAGTAGAAATTTCAAATCTACGCTGTATTAGTTATAGTATTATAACCTGTATAATAGGTACTATCCTCCCGTGGTGAGTTTTTTTTATCATTGAGGTATCGAAAGCTCCTTAATAATATAATCATTCCATAATATATTAAAACTATTTAACAAAGATAAGTAAAAGTTAGAGAAAAGGAACCAGGGCGGGCACTTCGGCGAGGACCAAAACTATAGATGTAAAAAAAAGCAAATGAAAATAAACACATACAAAACGGGGCTAACATCACATACGATAAATATAAAACTACGTATTTCCCAAAATAAAAATTGTGTAAAAAGTGCGTATTAATTTACTAAAAGATCCAAAAGGAAGCGCAAGTGACACTTTCCCAAATTATGTTTAGTAAACAAGCTATCGATACCTACATGATAAAAAAATGTATTATGCATTATTATTTAAATGTATTTGTCACGTATTGTACTCGGTGTATTATTAAATAAATAATATTCATTACTAATAAGGTAATAATGTCATGTTCAAATATTATGCATGGTTTTGGACGTCGTCAACATTAAAAACATCGTCTAGCTTTAATATGGCTCAGTGTATATTCGGTTCAAATATTATTCACCCTAAAAAAGAATTATTTAAATGTATTTGTCAATGTAAATGTGAATGTGTTTGTATTGTACTCAGTGTATTATTAAATAAATAACATACATTACTAATAAGGTAATAATGTCATGTTCAAATATTATGCATGGTTTTGGACGTTGTCAACATTAAAAACATCGTTTATTATACAGCTTTAATATGGCTCAGTGTATATTCGGTTCAAATATTATTCACCCTAAAAAAGAAAAATGTAATCTGGTATTCAATAGAGAAGAAATATCAGGTTAGTAAAAGATAAACTTTTCTGAGCAGGATCGATCATTTAAAAAAACGGATTACAATAGCTAAAAACGTCTTAAGAATTAAAAAAAAAACAAACCGTCCCAGAAAAAATGTTATGCAACATCATCAGCACAATATAAATTGAATAAGTATAATGATAAATGGAAAACTAATGATTATTATTTAATACTCAGCTTGGTTTATGATTAAATATAGCAATACTTTGTACTTAAGGGAATGCTATCACAGAGCTAAAGATTTCTTATAAAT
>ASCI01312772.1:0-10358 GCA_002197625.1 Bombyx huttoni
CCACTCACCATCAGGTGGGCCGTTTGCTTGTCTGCCCGCAAGGCAATAAAAAAAAGACTTTTTATTATTCTTAATTGTAGAGAGTATACAATTTTCTGATTGTCATGATAGAAATAGTATTATGGTAGATGTCATTTCTAGTTTTGCACTGAATATCAAGGGTTTGTTCCAATACTGTGGACCACTGCAACTACAGCTTGCTGTGTGGTATAAGTTTTTAATAATGATAAATAGAATTAATTCATTTATTTAATTTGGTAGACACGAGGTTCTAGAGAGGTTTAGTAAAGCAGCAGACAGTATCAGTATAGGCGACATGGTTTCTGCGAGGATCAGAGGCAGCCAGGCGTGGAGTCTCCTGCCTATTCAGGTATATAACCCAATAAAGATATTGTTTTATTTAAGTTAAAGCAATCACTCAAACTTTGAAATTTTTTTTGAATTGATTCATTTTAAATTTATTGATACTATAAAGTAGGATTTAAGGTAATCCAAGTAAAACATTAAACATTTTCACTGATTGTTCTTTTTTTTTTTCGATTGCTTAGATGGATGGACTAGCTCGCAGTCCACCTGATGTTAAGAGGTTGTTGGGCCTATGGGTATCTACAACGTAAATGCGGCCACCCACCTTGAGATATATAGTATACAACGGCTCTGCCATTCAAATCGTCACCCATTGCTGCTTTATGGTAGAAATAGGCAGGGTGGTGGTACCTACCCATCCGGACTCAAAAGAGGTCCTTGTGTCTAATATCGCGAACATTCCGCAGGCCATGTACAGCTCGGTGCTCCCGGGACACGCGGTGTCGGGTCACGTGGTCGGACAGATCCAGTTCCCCGGCTGGCTCGGGAAGAACTCTCGCGCCAACAAAATGCACCGGCTCGCCCAGGAGATACACGCTCACACAAGACTCAGGTATGCCTAGCGATTTTGAACGTTGTCCACTTATTATTTTTATTGCATGGATGGGTGGACGAGCTTACAGCCCACCTGATGATAAGTAGTTACTGGAGCCCATAGACATCTACAACGTAAATGCGCCACCCACCTTGAGATATAATTTGAAAGGTCTCAAGTATAGTTACAACGGCTACCCTACCCTTCAAACCGAAACGCATTACTGCTTCACAGTAAAAATAGGCAGGGTGGTGGTACCTACCCGTGCGGACTCACGAGAGGTCCAATTGGTCCAATCATGTCTCCTGGCAATAAAGAACTACCATTGTCCATGTTATTGATAATAGTTAACAGCTAACCATGAGATTCTGTGAGCCGGCTTCTGGTAATGCACTGTTAAACTCATTAAACGAACTTAATTAGTAACATTACTCTAAATTAATCTCACTAAGTTATGAATTTACAATTGGAAGTTATTGACTGATTTACATATATCTTATGATCAAATAAACATTTGTTTCCAGTTTGAAAACTAGATGGAGTCAATCTTGGTTAGAGATGATTAAAATTTGTGGTTTGGCGTCTCTGTTCGTGTACTGTTTTTTCGCCTCGGTCCTGACATTTGTATCAGAGGACAAAACTATTACCTTAGTAGACTTAAATTTCCAATTAACATAATTGAAATGAACTTAATCACTAAAATCATGTCATCAATTACCTAATTCATTGTAAAACAGTGATTAAGGCTTTTTTTATCTTAATTTTCAGCACATCAGGGTCGAAATCTTCAATATACCTCGACTACTCGTCACATCTAAGAGATGCAATAGTCAATCCACTAATCAATGAAAAAACTGACGGAATCGCAAAGTCCTTAGAGGTATTGGAATCCTATCATCTACTGAGAGAAGATCTGGATTCTTTGATTGAACTATCGTTGTGGCCTGGACAAAGAAATCCTACAGTTTTGATTGAAGCCAAGGTATGAATTTATCTGTATTATGGCAATATGTTTGAGCCACCAAAGTTAGGTACCAACGTGCTGTGTCAGATTGGTTGGCAGTACTGCGTGCGGACTCACGCACACACAGACGTCCTACCACCAGCAATTATGCAAATTATTATTTCATTTTAGTCTGTCTGATCTGATTTAATTTATAAAAAAAACGATATGACTATATTGTGTAGTCGTTTTTGACTGTTATTTAAATTTGCTGCAAGCGGAGCTTACTTCACAAATTTTAATAAGTCTTTAAAAAAAATTACTATTAACTTATAAACTATTCATTTATAACTTATGTTAACTAATATACATTAAATCTCATTAATAATAGAATTTATGAAATCACAATGCATGATACCTCCAGGGCCAACATGTACAGGGAAAATATCAAACTTTTAAAAATCTTCAAAAGATCGTCTTCTAGGATTTACGTAGACGTTAAAGGTAATAGAATAAATAATATGATTAAAATTAGGTGAAAGCTGCTATGACTCGAACGTACAATAAGACGGCCAGTGCACTGCCATACGCGCCCGGGGCTGTGAAGAAAGGTCGCAATAGAAACGATGACGAAATAGACGACGGTGAGGTAGCAGATGATGTGACCGAAGAGGAGAACAGTGACGCAGAGAATGACGCATTTATAAAGGTAAATTCAATGACTACACAAAACTGAACAGGTATTCGTACTAATTATACTGCATTTCATTATTCATACTCCTTTTATTTTTAATTTGTTTTTATTGGTTACCAGATCCCATACACATCTACAGCGTAAATTCCGCCACCCACCTTGAGATAGTTTTAAGTGCTCAGTATAATTACAACGGCTGCCCCGCACTTTAAACCGAAACGTATTACTGCTTCAGGGCAGAAATAGGCAGGGTGGTGGTACCTACCGTTGTGAACTCACAACACGTCCTACCACCAGTAAAACTCACAAGAGGTTCTAGTACTAAGCTCTAGGCTCCTTGGAACATTTTATGAGCATGGTGGATAGGTATCAATCTCCAATGACATGGTACTGAGAAACTGTATATCCAATGAATTTGATAACTGCATTGATGTTTAATTATTGTCATAGTTAAAATGTACTAAAAATTTTATTGCTGCCAGTGATTTTCTTTAGAGGACTTTAGCCAAGTCACGGAAAAATGCTAAAGATTCCTTTACCTACAAGGGAGCCCCATATAACAAAGAAGTGGAAAGAAAAGAATATCATAATTAGATATATATTTGTAACAATTGACAGGAAGACAGAAGAAAATAAATCCTAAAAAAATAATTCATACTAATTGGCAGTGTAATAAATTTTAACATTACTTTGTTTTTGGTTGGCAGAAGAAAAAGGCAAAAGACAGTGAAAAATCTAATTTGAGTAAAGAAAAACCGAGTACAAGTAAAGCCAAAACAAATAAAGAGAAGCCGAAGAAGAAATAATCCGAATATTCATGAACACCTATTTGATGTAACACAAAATTACAATTACAAAATTGCCATACATCTCGAATAAAATAAATTTAAAGAGCTCATAAAACTAGATAAATAACTTTTATAATTGAACACAATATGATTTATCTGTGAAAATGACGACTGCAGCTGAAAAATATTTTTACTCAAGAGATTTAATTAAACAACTATGACATACTTTAAGACAGATATTTTGTTTTTTTTTTCTGTAATTAAATAATAAAAAATTATGTTGGTGTTAATGAAGTTTTTTATTTACTTGAACATTGTCTGAATTTCTTGAATTGTATTATTCAATTCAGTTGACTGTCACAGCCCTCTCGAAGAACTACCCTAAAAATGTAACTTCAATGCGGCAGTCCAAATCTGCCTCAAAGAATTTTATTTTCGTCCCCATGGTTTTTTTAGTAGAGGGATTAATGATATACCTATGAGATGACAAAAGTGCATAGATAACAATGGTGCATACGCTGATTAATTAAATGAAATTTCCAAAAAAAAATTCACTATATATTGCTCATGCACAAAAAGGACACAAGTTCAGTACATTTACACTACAGTGATAATAATCCTGAAATAACCCCCAATTGCGTAATTTCTGATGGTAGGGCCTTGTGAGTCTGCATGGGTATGTACCACCACCCTGCCCTTTCTACCGTGAAACAGTAATGCCCTTGTAGCTATACTGAAAACTTATAACTTACATCTCAAAATGGGTGCCACATTTACATTATAGAAGTCTAGGCTCTAGTAACTACTTAACATCACATGGATTGTGAGCTCGTCCACCCATGTAATCAATAAAAAAAATACATTTAATGTTGTGATCCAATATCATTGCTATAGGCAGATGTTATACGCCTCATAAGCAATCTCCACTTCTCCCGGTTTGTGGCGAATCTGGTACACTCGTGTAAACGATTGCCCACTTGACTTTGTTGGTCTATTGCATGGGCAACCTTTCATGCAGTCTGGTCTGGTCAGTCATGCCTTCTTTTTTGCCCTGCTCAATGCCGATAATATATGATACATATATGAGTTTTTTAAATAATGTTTTTCTGGCAGGCTACCAAGCAATGCCCCATTTGCATAATTCCAGACTAGCAACTGAATTGGTGGTCTGCCTTAGAATCCAGTGCAAATGGAATAATGTAGATAGCCAATTCAGTGCCATTCCAGTGCAGAGACAGTAAGCACATATTGGTTTTGCGGATTACTTTTTGGCAATTGAAACATAGCACTGAGGCTTCTGTATCTCCAGTACTTAAAAAAGAAAGGGTGACTTCGAATTTATAGCATCTCTAAAGAATGTATTTAGGTATTTAGTTTAATTGTTAGGTTGAATATTAATTAAAACTAATGATAACAGTTCCTCAAAGTTTCTTGCTCTCATTGTCAATACCGATCTATATTCCGGATCTTCTAACTACAGTTGTTACAAAAGCAATACTGGCCCTTTTTTTTAGTCTTTCGCTGATGCAATTTCTCACCCGAATCCGTTCCTTTTTTCTTAATTCCTTATCGACCTCATTAATAACTGTAGCAAAAGTAATTGAGCATGTTTGAAATATTTTCAAAACTGATCTCTTCTTGAAATCATTTAATACTGTACAATGTGTACATCACTGTAGTGTTCACACTTCAATAGCTTCTAAATAACTGGAATAGTTTAGATGTTACCCATCCAGTCCTGCACTGGACTGGATTCTTGCTGGATTGCTGGACTGGAATAATGGATACCAGGCATAATACAAACTGCTTGGTAAAGACATCTTTGTAATTCCCATTTGAAGCATAACCAAGTATTTAAGTCCAGGCTCAAATTAGGTAAAGGACAATTCAGTGATGTAGAAAATTTTATATTTTATTTTCGTCTATTTTTATGAGGGTTCAGAATACCTTATTCCAAGCCATATAGCTAGAAACCTTACCTTTCTCTTTTTATCTACCTTCTTGCTAACTACTTTTCGAACACCTTCAAGGTGTTCCAGTTTCGCATTATGTCTGCATAATTTACTTAAAATTAGCAGGTTGCAGCATTTTTATTTGAATTGAAATATGTGATTGCTAGGGATTTTATAGGGCTTGTTGTGAAAATGCTTAGGTTTTTCTAATTGACTTCATTTATTTTAGTGAATGTTTAACGATGTGCTCCAGAAAACTAATAAAACAGGATTTTCATTAAACAGACCTATATTACATAATAATCGGATCTAAAAACAAACAACACAGGCAATTTAGTTTAAGGTCTATTCCTTGCGTATAAGCTTCACTCTTGGGTCGTCCGGCCTCATCACCACATAGGTACTCTTGTACCTTCTATTGTCTCCATCATTGTTGACGTAATTGTAGGCACCAAGAACACCCAGACCAACACCAACAAGAGCTATGCCTGTTGAAGCGAAAATTTCAGGGATCTCGTTCCATCCCTGTTTAAGTAGCTGTCCAAGCGATTTTCTCGACGCCGCAGCCATTTATTATGCTTGTAGGCACTATTTTAAATCACTAAGGAATTTCTAAATATTTTCCACTCAGATTAAGTGTATCATCTATGGTACCTATCTACATAGATAATACACATAGTCATAGATGATACACTTAATATTTGTCAAGACACCTATTGTCACTTTCGGTCTATGTTTTTTATTTTTCCTACCTAAGCTGATACCTTGCCTTGAGAGGCTATATCAGCGTAACCTTGGCGAGTACGTGAGCTTACGGGGCTCAAACCTGAGAGCGTTGCTAACACTACCCTAGCAAGGCAGTGCTTCGCAGAATCTACCAACGGGTCGGAACGCGACCCACTGAGAAGATCCGGCGAGAAACTCAGTGGGCTGTGTCTAGGGGTTAATTTCCTTGCCGAGCCCTTCGTCGCAAGCGACGGGTTCGGCGGGGACGGTGACCGGTGCATGAGTTACCTAAAAGCACCGTTAATGGATCAGGAGGATCCGTGATAACATGTTTAGGGCGACGTCGACTGTTTACCATACGGTCTACAGGATTGGATATGTAATTTCCAGGGGCCACAACAAGAGTATTCTCATGACATGCCTTCTCAACGTGATTCGTCGTTGTAGTCTATAGAAACTTCATGACGGAGTCTAACTCGAGGTATTCGTGGAGGTCCATTTTCCGAATATACCAGGATGCTCCGACGGCTATCCTGCAAAAACGGGATTGGATGACTTGGAGGGGTTTCAGGTTAGTGCGGGCTGCGTGAGCGAATACTACACTTACATAGGCCATGACGGGGCGTATACAAGTTTTGTACAGTGTCACCTTATTGCGCAGGGACAATTTCCTACGTTTGCAGATCATGGGGTAGAGGCGTTCTAATATGAAAGCGGCACGGTCGCATACCTCTTTGATATGGGGTCGGAATATCGAGGGTGATGCTTAAATATTTGACTTTCGTGGCCCACGGAATGGACTCACCGTAGATAGTGATCTGTCTATGTTTATTTTAAGGAGTTTTTATATCTAACGACTCCAACACTTTTCAAACTGGTGTAGGGACACAGTTTGTTATATTTTATAAAGAAAGTTGTGCGAAGTCATTACATGCGACTGCGCTCGTGACTTTTGTTTCGTTTTACTTTTACTCTTTTATTAGAATTCAGTTACAAAAAAGTCCAACAAAAAGTATAATAATAATAAATTCTCTTTAATAATATCTAATCTCTTTAATAATAAATAATAAACTCTCTTTTAATAAATTAGTCACTATTAAATTTGACGTTATAAACTTCAAATAATTGTTGTGCGTAGAAAATTAACTATTCACCAAATAGATACTTTGAGGATAAGGACAAGTAAAGCAGGTCTATATTCGCTTATTCAAGAAAAATAAGAGCTACGATCATTTCTAAAGTAGAAGTAAAAAACACAATTAAGAAGCGTGAAGAATAACCAGTCATGACACCCGAACCACAAGTAATTGGTCATAAAGTCCAATTTAGTAACACTCTCATTGGATTATTTAAAAGAGGCTGGTGGGAGATTCCTGAAATTATGGGTGCCACAGGAGTAGCACTGGTAGGAATAGGTTTGGGTATCATGGGAATGTATAACTACGTAAAAAATGACTGTGAAAATTCAGAATTCAAAAAATTTTATTTTATTGTGAGACCCGAAGATCCCAGAGCAAAATTATTAAAAAATCCTGTTTATACTGAATACAAATATTAACAGCTCAAAATTAAATCGAAATATTTGACTTCCTGTTTATATGGCGGTACCGCTTTAGTGCATTGCTTATGTTAAAAAATTAAAGTTTGAAAAAAAAAAAAAATTATTTCTTATTTTATTTTTATATAATGTACTGAGCTAGAACATGCACTTTTATGAAGGCCCGTAATTTTATAAATGAAGGCAAATGACCTCTGAAGAGTTTGTTGGGTCTCGCACATCTGATTTCTTCAAGAAAGGCTTGAAAAAAAATACCAATGCACTAGTATAGACGCATCGATGTTCTGAGTGCCTATTCATTGATATAAATAAACAGTATTTATAAACTTTCCGTCTATCACCGTATTAATTAAAATTCTCAATGCTCAGGGTCGTGGTTCGAAATATATTTCCCTTGGACTATGACGCCAGCTCAGTCTATCCTAAGCCTTCTTCAGCATACCTTACTTTTAGCAGCAGCTTTTCTATATTTTTACCTATATTTCTGGACAAAGTGGACACATTTCGGTGGTAATCCGCATCTTGAGCTTAGTAAGAATGCATTCGTTGGATCGGTAAATCGGTAAGGAAAATCCTCGGGACTTATTAGACAGAACAGAATTGCAACAGGTCCAAATATTGGTGGTCCAGCGTTAAGGGTTTAAATTTCTGCGCTGAAAAGAAAAGGACAAGGGAAAAGGAGCTACTTTTTTATTTTACTCGAAATATTTCTGTAAGCCCATCTATTTTAAAAGTCGTCGTGAGCGTAAGGTTAAGACGGTCTGATGCATTTTTACCACCGGTGTTCACAACGCACAGGCGGATACCAATTTTTCTAATGAACAACATACTTAACAAATATTCACGATTGACTTCCACGGTAAAGGAATAGCATCGTGTTATCAAAATCGAACCCGCAAAATTATAATTTGCGTAATTACTGGCAATAGGAGCTCTTGCAAGTACGCTCGGATAGGTACCATAGCCCTGCCTATTTCTGCAGTGAAGCAATTATGTGATTCGGTTTGGAGGTTCAGTTTCCAACCGTTGTAGTTATACTGAGACCTTAGAACTCATATCTCAAGGTGGGTGGCGGCATTTACGATGTAGATGTTTATGGACTCCAGTAACCACTTAACAGCAGGCGGGCTGGGAGCTCGATCATCCAACAAAGCAATAAAAAAGCGGTTCTTTTGGTATGTAACATTCTTTACCATTCGAATATGCATGTTCATTTGTTTTTTACAATAATTCTTGGTCTTTCGTGACAGCGCAAGTTGGCTTATAGATAAAAATATTTTTGAGATAAAAGTGATTTAAGTTATCACTTATGTAGCCTCGAATTATCAGACGTTGTTCACTTGCCTTTTTTTTCTTTGCCGTTTCACTCTTGTCGGAGTGGTCGTGGTCTATTGTTATAGGCAGATGTTATGCGCTTTACGAGGAGCAATCGCCACTCCTTTGAGTCTGTGGCTAGACTGGTACACTTATACAAACAGTCGCCAACTGCCAACTTGAGTTGGTCGGACCATCATGGGCATGGGCATCCTTCCACCTGGTTTGGTGCTTTCCACCTTGCCCTCAATCGTAATCGTAAGACTCTATAGTCATTATCTCACCGGGAGATATATTCAAAAAATGATTGTATGCACCCATGTACGAGCGCTGAAAAACGTTGCTTAATGTCGAGTTCTCGAAGAATGGAGATATTGGTGCGAAGTTCAGTCCATGAAATAACAAGCATTCATCTCCACCACATCTCCAGAGCATCGTCCTCCTTTTTGTCGACCTGCCGCAAAGTCCACGTGCAATAGAGAGCTTAATGAAAGGGATATTACAGAGACAGAACCTATTTCTATTTAAAGATATGTGACGGCGTTAACAGTATTGATGTTTATGGGCTCTGGTAACCTCTTAACACCAAGTGATCCGTGAGCTCGTCCACTCTTCTAAATAATATAATTTGATCAACTTGAAACGTATGTGGCTAGCCTTATCTTTTAATAGGAATCATAATATTATGGTACCTTATATGAAAAATAATTTAATGGCTGGCCGAAGAATAGGTGGTTCATTAGGTTCTTTTACTCCACATTTAGAATCTATTACTTTTTTATTAGATATACTTTTTGTGGGATACCCTTTATATAGAACACAAACAAACACTTCTTTCTATCCAGCAAGATAGGTACAAGATAGGTACCCACAGTTCGGGTATAGGTGGTTGCCCTGACAACCCATCCGTGCTCCCTATGGGGGTACCAACACCCAACGCATATGTTTAATTTTCTAGTTCTCCTAGCACAGGGAGTTGTCATTTAAAGTAATTTTAATATCAAGTGTCGCCCGAATTATTATTTGTTTATTACCTAGTACATCGTACAACACCATAGGTGGTGGCAGTGGGTCTATCCAGCAAGATAGGTACAAGATAGGTACCCACAGTTCGGGTATAGGTGGTTGCCCTGACAACCTATCCGTGCTCCGTATGGGGGTACCAACACCCAACGCATATGTTTAATTTTCTAGTTCTCCTAGCACAGGAAGTTGTCATTTAAAGTAATTTTAATATCAAGTGTCGCCCGGATTATTATTTGTTTATTACCTAGTACATCGTACAACACCATAGGTGGTGGCAGTGGTCTTGAGGCATTGTTGTTATGTCACTCCCTATACCTAATTTTAGTTTACATCTACTTTGTTCGGTTCCATGCCTTTATACAATAGGCTTTGTCACGTAAGCCAATATAGCTGGATCTGCAAGCTGAGTAAAATGTCCATTCGCAACAAGGTGACACTATACAAAACTTGCATAAG
>ASCI01314341.1:0-12137 GCA_002197625.1 Bombyx huttoni
ACAGTATCGTTAATATAAAAGATCAATTGAAGCGATTTCAGATAAGTAGGTAGTAAGTAGTATATTGATTATCATTTCATGATTTAAAATATAAGCAAAGGATAAAAATACAGAATGTGTAAATAACTGATTATTTCTAATATTACATGTTGCTTCTGTTGAGACTACTTTGAACAATGAATGTTGAACGAGGTTGGAACGCAGCTGGAATAGCCTCTTGGGCTACCAGCGAATAGATAGGAAAAAAACCGTTCCATTCTTACCGATCCTACACAATTTCGTAAGTTTTATTACTATTTGCATTCGACGTAGCGTAATTTTCTCAGCGTTTATTACTACAATAGCACGGCTCGTATATTACGTTTGACCTTGAATTATTCAAACTTTTAGCACTGATGCAACTTTCTAAGTTCTGAAATCGGAATTATGATGAGATTACTCGATTCGTTTAACATACGTTTTAACAAACGTTTCCATGTAGGGAGATGTTTGCGAACTAATTTACTTGTGATTCAATCGACGTTATAGTTATCCCACTTAACTAGAGAGATAAAAGTGTACTTTAAAGGAAGCGGTATTGGCGGTGGTTGTGCAACGTTTTACGTACGACCTCGTCGTTATCTCCATATACGGAGAGGCAAGGTGAGGCGGCCATGGACCATAAGACACTATGCTAGTCTACTGAATTAACTTCATAGTGTCTATGGTAGATAATCTCTATAACATTAAATTATAAAAAAATACATATTTTATTATTATAATAGATCACCAATATTATACTGTTGCATTGTATTGTGTATTATAAGTTTTTTTCATTACTGAACGTGGACCAGAGTAATTCATTGTAATTTTTCGGTACATCTACACTTTTTGACAAATTACATACAGACACTTGTCTTATTTCGCAACTGTTGTATTGAGGTTTAACGATAATTTGCAAATAATTAAAGCGTTTAAAAGCAAATATGCCTCGGTCCCAAAATATCTAGCCAACTGAATTTCTCGCCGGATCTACTCAGTGGGTCGCGTTTCCGATCCGGTGGTAAATTCTGCGAAGCACGACTCTTGCTAGGATTCGCGTTAGCACCTCGCCAGGTTTGAATCCCGTGAGCTCACCTACAAGCCCGGTGAATTTAGAATAAACCTTCGAGGTTACTAGAATAGGTAGGAAAACCCAAAATAATTATACCTAAGGCGATTATTTCAAAATTTATGTAAAATTTTATTTTTTGAGGAGAAAATTTTTATTCTACATTCCGAATACAATATACTATATTATTACATTCTATTTATTATAAAAAGACTCGATTTAAAATATCATAATAGAATTTATATTTCATATAATTTCATGATTAACATTAATGGTTGTGGAATTGTTGCTTTTATTCCCCACAATTAGAGTATATAATCTTACATTTTTTTTTAATGTCTAGACAGACGTATGGATCAATGCTATAGAGACCGAAGAAAACACGAAAAGATCTCACGAGACTTCATCCAGTACATTCGTATAAAACTTTCACAGATCTCTCAACAAAAAAAAAATGATTGCCTGTATAATTATCATGCACCTAAGCTGAGGTAAGATTAAAGTTGCGATAGTTAGGGCCCCAAACAAAGGAGAGACCTTCCTGTCTTCATGCTTCTCATAGCTTCGCCGAAGATAATTGGACCAAGAGAAACTCGCAACAAACTGTACATAATGGTTAATGCAAAAATGTTCGTTGTCATAAAGACGACAGTAATACATTACTACAAGTGGATCGTGGGAATGAAACGGGATTCTCTGTATGAGACCACCATTCGCTAAGCAATGGGCTCGTATAGTCGTGTGGTATTCAGTCACAATAGACGATAATTAACTATCTTTCCACACGTCACGAAGTACATACATACATTGTGCGTAATGCGATTGTTTCGAAATCGAGAGTAACATTTCGTTTTGCATTACATTACCTAATATGAGAACTGTTTTAACGATCTCTTTTTATTTATTTTATATTTCAACTTATTTTTAAATTGACTGGATTCACACATTAAAGAAACGTAACGCCTTAATCATAAATACACTACTTTAAAAATTATAAATTCACAAAATATTTACACAGTATAAATAAATAAAGGTATAAATAAAGGCCAATTTTAGAGCATGTTGCATTATTAAACTTTGAGCGCGGATATCCGACCCTTTGCCTCTAATGTTTTAATGGAATGCCGGAATGGCGCCTACGGATATTACGTTAAGCTGGAAACACCGGTGTAGGTGTTCACCCACATGGATCTACTTCAAAGGCACGACTCGCATAGGGATTTCGATATGCAAACTGTCACATTAAAATTGGGCATCAGTTTCTTGGGCATATGTATTTAAAAAGATAATTTCACAGACTAAAGATTTATATCTTCCTTTGAAATTACAGAACCTAAATAAACATAGACAATCTCTGTGTGCGATAATTTCACGTCTATTTTATTCTCTCAGATTATATGCATCCTGTTGGGATGTTATTTAAAGGAAATAAAAATATATTACCATAATAATAAATCAATTCTAATGACAGCAAAGAATTGACGAACACATCAATTTCTTGGTCTCGAATTTCGACACACGAGCGAAAAACAAACAAACGTGTTTCCTACAATCTACTACGCGAAAATGTTGCAACATTAATTAACTCATTCACGTAAGACTTTAATTACACTATTTGATGTTAGGACTTGCAAAATAATTCGTTGTTTCTGTAAGATATTGCAATATTCTTTTGAGCAGTATCTGTAATGGCGTAACAGTTTCTGTACGGCCTGTTCGTGTGGGTTCAAAAAGAATCGTATCATTTTTGAACCCACGTCCAGTTAAGTAATTTTGTCAGCAAATATTAGCTAAGTCAAAATTAACATAATCTACTAACATCTACCGCCCTTATGTGGTCTTAAATGTATTGTGTATTTTTTACATAGATGGTTGAACGATCTCCCAGCCCACCTGGTGTTATGTGGTTATTGGACCCCATAGACGTCTACAATATAAATGCGCCAACCATCTTGAGATATAAGTTCTAAGATCTCAGTATAGTTCTAACGACTGCCCCACCCTTCGAACCGAAACCCATTACGGCACGGCATCCACACGGCAGAAATAGACAGGGTAGGATAGGACGCAAATTATAATATTGCGCGTTTCAGTTCTATTATACGATATTATTCTTTCACAGTGGAAATCTATTGTGAACATTTGTTAAGTACGTATTTCATTAGAAGCTTTGTTAAACGTTTCGAGGCAGTAACGTAAAACTGAAGGAATAAAGATTTTGTTTAGGTATAACTATCAAATTGGTCAGTAGCTAGATATTCCTACAACTATTTAGACTATCCAAAACTACTTAGGATAGTGATGCAATCGTATACATCAATGTTCATTTCGAAAGTTTTATCTTATCAATGAATTTTTGAATAACGAATACGATTTAATAAATAGGGTCATTAGTGTCGGTACTTTACGTCAGTGCACACGTGTCGAACAATAGAGAGGCGACCGATAACGGTGACGATTGAAGATAAACAAGCGAGTTTTTCATTAACGGAACGTCGAGTTTCCATGAATGGGCGTTCTCAATGGAAAATGCTGTCTGCCCCATTCACTGAGCACAAACGCTCGAGGCCGCCGCGCCGCGTTGTTCTTGTTGATAAAACGGCACACGACAACACGCGCCCGCATCGAAACAGTAATATCATACATTCACATTTTCAGTGAAATAATTATTATCACGTAGATACTGAAGGCGTTTTAATCCATTTAGCATTCAAAACTAACGTTTTGACTCTGAATTGGTAATGCTAATGCTTTATAAACTAAATGGATAAAATTCATTTATAACACCAATTAAATAATCAGAGGACCTCGTATCGGCATCTCTTCTTTGATATACTCGACCCACATTCCTTGCTACAATTTATTGTTGTTGAAAGAACATTTTTGGCGGTCCGTTTTTGATCACAAGCTCTTACCACCACTGTCGGACTTTTCAGGGGCTTGTTTCTACGTTTATTTCCCTGATAAATTAATTCTTCGTCAGATTGTAAAAACTATATTCTTTTTAATTAGAAAAACAAAGAAAGAATTAACCGAAAACAAAAAACTTTTTAAAAATATCATTGTTAGATAGTTGGTATTGGCTAATACATTTTTAGAAGTTGTAAGATTACCAGAGAGCGTCTATGAGCGGCCTACGCGTTTATTTCATTCTATGTTTAAAGACATACGAATTCCATACTAACTATATGGAATGATAATATTGAAATATGAAAGCATGTTGAAATAACATGTTACTAAAACCATACTGATTGTTTCAGAGAATCTAATTTTATAACTATATAACAAAAGGAAAGAGGAAATTTCCAATTATTTATTTTTCATTTCAATGTTGCATGTTGTTCTTCACTCGATCATAAATTGTCTCTTATTTTATTTGCAAATGATTACGTACGTAATTCCAAACTTTTATAAAGGCCAACAGTTCCTATCAGTATATCCTGTTCCAGTTAATTACTATTCTCTCCTTAATTGTGTATTTTATCCACGTAAGAACGAATACGTCTTTCACACTACAGGTTTGTGTCATATTAATAATATTATCTTTTCTAGAAACCGATCGTTAAGGTTTAAGACTGCTACACTATATATACACTAAGTAATCCAAACAAAATATTAGTACTTTAGAGTTCATGTTATTGAATGCAGAGGACGTGCAAACGAACTCAATTATAGAATGCCCTATTGGGCGAGATGACTGTGTCGACAAAGACGCGTCGCATGCGAGGATAAGGCGCTGCTGGCGGAAGTCTCCATATGCGATGACATATCATGTTATTGGAAGGTCAACAGCATTGTACAGAGTACTCATCATTTTCACAACTACTCAGACAGTGTGGACATTATTACTTCCGAAGGTTACTCATTTATATTGGATTGAGGGGGAGCAGAAAAAACTTTCGCAAATTTATGACCCGTCAATTAAAATATATGATTTCCTTTGATAAGACATAAGCAAAAACGATATGCATATGTGACTAATAAATAAAGATTCTCTGATAAGGTGTACAGTTCATTGAATGCAAGATAGTAAGGAACTGCTTGCAGAGAACAGGTCACGGGTTATGCTTTGAAAGGCATTCAACAGAAATGTCTTATCAAGTGACACATACATCACATTATCACATATTTTATATGCAATATACAACACCTGACAGTTTTATATAAAATTAATGCTGAAAAGTGGTTATATTATTTGAAATGACTGTGAATTATGATACTACTGAGTTCAAAAACCTATTTTGATTTACCCTATTATAACTTAGAAATGTATTTGATTTTTTACAGAGAAAAAAAGACTCATAGACAACTTTTTATCTGGGTCATTATTGAGACTTTTCCTAAGCATAATGACAAGTATTTAATTTAATCAAAATTGTCTATTAAAAAAAGGTAAACAGTAGATATTTAGTAATTCTGGGGGCATCTTTGAACTGCTTGTTGTTGCCTATAGCTTAGGACACTATTAGTGTTAATAATGATGATATATTCACATAAAATGTAGTATTTGACCTATTTTTTTTATGATTGAGGTATTACTTTTCAGCTGGAGGCCTTTTTAGTTTTACCAGGACAGGTGGCAAAGCAAGGGCTCGGCCAGGGGTGGGGTTTATAACAGCTATCCAAGTGTCCCAAAAGAAGACCTAACAACTTAAGAGTAAGAGCTTTGTGAATTAATCTACTACCAGATTGGACCTGCTGAGAAGATCTAGTGAGAAGCTCAGTAGGCTGATGTTTAGGTTACACTTGACTAGTTCATTTTGTAAAATGAACTAGTCAAGAACATTGTAATGTAGCCATTTAAAAAAAGGGTGATATGAGGGAATTATTTAATATTGCACATATGCTCAATAAAAATGTCCTAAAAAATTCATGATTTTTTACTTGCTTTAGTAACTCACTAATGTTTTTAATTATCTTTTCTCTGGTAGTTTATACTCATTTCAAATTGGAGAATAATCTCTACTCCATAAATATAGATTTGCAGTTACATGTACAAATAAATGTAAATATAGCAAAATCTCCTTATCCGCAGCGGATATGTTCCATAAAGGACAGACACAGTAAAATAAATATTTTTTTGATATAAATATATTGATATATATATATTTATGGGACTAAAATATGCTAAAACATACTCAAGATGCCAAAGTAAAATAAAACATAGCATAATAAATTTTATTTAGGATTTTTAACAACTCCCACTATTATTACTCTCAACATCATATTATCCAGCTAGGGCTTTGCTATTAACTAGCAAAGATAGGTTTACAAAAACTACATCATTTTTTGGCTCTTTTTAAGGGCCTACCATTAATGCCATAATTTTAATGAATATGCAAAATATTTATAAATGTTTTTAGTAATAAATCAATTCACATTATTTTGTTGTTGTAAAGGGGCAATGGCATTGTTAGGCTGATTTCAAACATGAACAATACAATAAACATGGGATTCATAGAATTTCATAACCCAATAGCATCTTTTTTCCAATAAGTTAGACACATCATATGCATTGTGATATTTTTGTTTCTTTACTTAAAAACGCGTTTACTTGTATGTGTGTAATAAAATTAAAATCATGGAGATATTTTTAACTTCTTAGTAAATATGTTTCTCGTTAAAAATCCTCATTTAATTTGTCATGTTGTAATTTAAAAGGAATATAATTTTTATACTGATAAAGAAATTACGCAAAGAGTGTCATCAATCTAGATATATCTAATCTGGCTGAACACGGAATTCATTGTGTTCGCGGTTTCAGTTTCATTCATAACTTCTAGAGCTGTCAAAACACCAATACACGAAAACAAAGAACTGCTGTCTTCAAGGCTATATATATTTGACAACACAACTCGTCTCTATACAAACCGTCGTTACTCTAGGTATGGTTGTTAATTACTTTTATATTCATTCACAATTCGATCAGAAACATACGAGTTTGCGTTAGCCTACCACCTGTTCATCATTGTGACAAAACTTTTGATAGTGATCATTAATACATTGTGAGCAAGAATACTTATATTCCCTAAGGTTTAATGGATCAGGGGCACCGAACTTCAGATAACTTTAAATATTACTTACCAATCTTTATTTTCAATCTTTCCTCGATTCGCACTTTACGCGTATCGTCCGCCATGTTAAATCCATAACTGTTTATCTCTTTCATCCGCTGTTATCTCTTTCGGAACGAGCCCGTTCTGCCGGCTTGTCCCGCCACTTCCGGAGTGTCGTAATGTCCAACTTGTACTTGTGTCTGCTTTCGCCTTGGATTTTTAGTTAAGATTTTTCATGAAAGTTTCTCCTTGCGTTTGTTTAAAGCAATTCAGAGATATCAACAATTTGAAACAAATGCAAACATGCATGGCGCATGTGCTCCGTGCCAATACTTTAGTATCTTTAAATTAAAGCAATAAGATCGGTTTTAAAAGGAAATTCTGCAAATATAATGTACAACCAACAAACATAATATAAAGCACTTTTTATTTTCCTTTTGTACAGTAACCGGACAACATTATCGCACGTGAATATTTGTGTTTTGAAAACTAAAAACTGAATGAATAAAAAGTATGAATGGACAATTACGTCACGTTGAGAAATGAGAACTTGCGCTTGCGCGACCACAGACTTCGTAATTTTTGTGTTTTGTCTATGACCATAGACTACAGTAAAATACCACACCTATATTTTACTGTTTATCACTAGGTTGAAATTAAATTCAACCCACTCTACCTTTATGACTTCTATGAAACTAGATCGAGTACATGCGTATTGGAATTTCTACTAGTAAAATACCTAGTATACGTTCCAACTGCTTATAATTGGTAACTTCTAAAAAAATTTCGTATTTCGCATATATTAATTTGCACAATACCTTTATTTTCTGCCTTAAAGAAAATATATCGCATGATGTTGAAATAGACCATTAAGTTGAGATAATTCCGTCATTTCTTTTCTCATAAAAACACTCACAGTCAAAGTATAATTGTCCACACATTTTCAGAAATGTTTTATCCGTGTAAGCCCCTCGAAATAAGCAATTCTTCTCACTTAACACCGAAGACTTTAAGATGAAGAGATCACTTGAAAAGCGTAATTACTTATATTGAAGTAGTCGCGGGATGGGGCCCTCTCAATACAAAATTCTATAAACCTGCTATTGATATCTACGATGAAATGAAACACATATTGTAAAAAAAAGTGGTGCTGTAATGCACCAAAAGCCATCAAAAGCAGGCGCCACCTTGGATTTTTTTCGCGTTGAACACCCATTACTAAGCAATGTCCATTTGTATTTGTGAAAAAAGAAAGAATATATGAAAATTTGAAATACATGTACATGTGTATTTCAATTCTTTCATGTTTCCTTTCAATTTCTTAAAATTTGCTATTCGATAATGAATATATTTTTATACAAAGCGAGATTCAATTTACCTATCGCCATATGATGCTCAGTATTTCTAGTCTGTAATATATTGTGCCCACTACATATTTTCAAAGCGGTTCCTCTTGAGCTGTTAGATCATTCTTGGAGGCTTTCAAACAAAATGATTTAAAGCGAATTTATAACCTGTGAAATAATGTTATAAAAGAGCTATGAGTATTAACTAGTGCATATTAAATACTAGTGAGGATGGAATGATTTTCTGCGACCTTTTTTGGTATATTATTATATGAATTTGGTTTACCCGGCTAAGAAAAAAACAAGAAACTTATTTAAAAAAGATAATTAAGTGATTAAGTCCTATATAAATTACTATATTTAAATGTATAAACATAAAGCTTATTTTGATGTAACTGTCAAATTGACATTTTTAAGACAGTTTGCTTAGAAATCGATTCACAACAAGTAAACATAGAAAATCTAAGCAAAATATAAGCATTTCTACCACCGTGTTTTTGTTTTATTTTCAGGTAACAGTAATACTTAATTTATCTGTGTTATTTACTAGATTGAGTTTTGAATACTCTTTTTATTGTGAGTTTAATCTATGACTTATACTAAATGAACACAAGCTGCTGGTCGTAACTTCTCGGAATCTTCCAAAAAAAGCACTGAAAAGGTTTCAGTAAATGATAATCATTTTTCTGAGGTTATATTTCATCTTATTTCATTTCATTTCATACCATGTTTTATATTAATCAACTTTATTTTAGTTCAGTTCATATTATCATTTTTCATAATGCAGTTTTTATTAAAATAAAAATAAGTCTTAACCTAAAGGAAGACCTTACCAGAAGGAACTAAGAAGTTACCAGGTCATAAAATCCCTTAAAAAAACAATATATAATCATTGTAATCATAGATTAATGCTTCTACTTTTAGAGGATTCTCCCTTTCTTAGGGAAAAATAGTTGATATTTTGGATGGTTAAAGATAATTTGAAAAGTACAAGAACTTAGGGAATTATTATTCAATGTTCTCAAAAAAGTCAAAAAAATCTGAAATGTAAAAAAATAAAAAAACTGACAAAAAACAGCCTTTTAATGAAACCCTAAACGGTTTGCTTCATTCAGAGCTGGAAATGGTAGCAAATAATTTCCAATGTCCATTTAGAACTGAATAGTTTTATGTTGCGTGCAGGAAAACAACATAAAATCCATACATCGACTTCCAAAAATTCTAGTTCTGTAGATCTATGATCTTCTGTGACGTTTTCTTTCTATATATACCTACATTAAATAATAAGCTGGGGTTTATTTCCTGTATTTTATTTATGCACCCTAAAATGATAAATTCAAAAGAATCTAGGGTAAAATCGAAAACGCAAGTGACAACACTGTCATAGATACACTTAATATCATAGATAATACACTTAATATTTGAGAATACAATTATCGTATCATGAATATATTGCATAGATGATACACTTGATATATTGCACAAAAAATCCTAAAACATGAATGATGATTATGTTCATCTTAACAAAAATATTTTCTACATAGAGGAGAATATACCAGGACCTAATGACAACAGCCTCCAATTTAAATGCCTATTAAATAGTTATAACTCCCAGCTGGAAAGTTACTGTAAATGTGAGAATATTTGTTCGTATCCTAAATGTGAATGCTTGAAAAGGTCTGGCGGGAACAATTACATTGTTAATCATGATGAACTGCCGAACGTGAAGTTAAATAGTAAAGAAAAACAAAACCTTATCTTAGAGTGCAATAAGAAATGTACTTGTTCTTATCAATGTGGAAATAGACTTGTACAGTTGGGCCCTAGAAAAGGACTAATGATTAAAAAATGTGATATTGTACAAAAAGGGTTTGGTTTATTTACCAATGTTTTTGTTAGTAGTGGATCATTTATTTGTGAATATATAGGAGAATTGCTGACTAAAGATCAAGCTGCTGAAAGATACCAATATAATGAAGCAAACAAGGAGATGAATTATATATTCCGTTTAATTGAACATTGTGATACCGAGGTTATAGAAACGTTCTATGATCCAAGTAAATTTGGTAATATAGGCCGTTACATTAATCACAGCTGTGAACCAAACTCCCAAATTTTACCCGTAAGATATGACATGCCAATACCAAAGCTTGCAATATTTGCTCGCAAGGATATAAACCCTGGATCAGAAATAACTTATAATTATAGTTTAAATAGCAATACTAATTACTTAGAATTAATGAATAAGAAACAATGTTTCTGCAAAACCCTTAGTTGTAAAGGATATATGCCTTATGATGAATTTTAATATAAAAGTGTTTATTAATAAAAAACAGATTGTATGTTGAATAGATTATATATTTTGTTAGAAAATAATGTAAATTAAATGGAAACCTAAATGGAACCTTTTTACAGATTATTTGAAATATAAAGGGCACTAAATTTTTTATCAAAGATTTCAGGTATTTTTGTAAGTGAAAACTAATACATTATTGATGATAGGGTATTTTGTGAGCTTGCAAAAGTGGCTACCACCACCCTGCCTATTTCTACTTTAAAGCAATAAGGCATTTTAAATTGAAGGGTAGGGCAGCTGTTATTCTGTACAAACTGAAACTTAGAACTGTTGACCATGTCACACCACGTGGGCCGTTACTTTGGCCACCTTCCATAGTAAAAAAAAAAATCTTTCCTAAAATAAAATTTGAAAAGGATTCTTCTCAGTGCTTAGACTTTGTTGATGTCTTGATCTACTAAGAATGATCAAGTTCATTATGGTTCTCAGGCATTCATTCTATTAAGAGACTTCTCAAACAGGGCCAAAAATATGGCTCAGGCTGACACCATTTATGGCGGCAGGATAATGTTATTCACCAGTGTAGACTTGTATCAAGCATAGCATCAGTTTATAAGGTAGGTAGAGCAATTGGGTAAAGTGATACGGAAGGCTTACTGCAAGGACATAGGACATCTCTATCATCAGACTCTGGTAGTTAGAAAAGGACTAATCATATATCTTCTACTTATTGGTCGAGAAAATATTAATAATCAAAAGTCTATTCACATTAAAGTCTTGTGTATCCAGCTTATGTCAAATGGTGCTATCTGGCATTCTACTTTGTGAAAATAAATTTACATATTCACTTTAATCAAAATAAAAATGTATTTTGTTCAAGTAGGCCTTTTACAGAAACTTTCAAATGGTCTTATTTTTATTACCTCATATTTGGAATGTGGTTTCACCACTGCAAAGGATCAACAAGAAACTAAATGCTGTTTTCCAGTATAGGTACAACTAAACTGGTAGAACAGGTCTGATGCTATTGAGTGTTAATAAGAGATGCTATCAGTTTAAAAAAAACGCATAAAAATGTCATATTTTTCTTTGAATACTGTTAACATTCTGGTTTACCTAAACGTTAGTGCGAGTATTATAACGTTCACAATCACGTAAAAGTAAACTCAAATTTGTGTTAAGTTTTATGCGATCGAGAACGTTAAAAAACCCACACTAAGCACAGCAACAAAGCGGCGACCGCGTTAAGGTATGCCTTGCGTGCCCCCAATCCTGATCACGCAGGAGCCCACCGCCGTCGACGCCCTAGACACGTTCTTACGGATCCGTCAGATCCAATAATCTCTGCA
>ASCI01317151.1:0-12771 GCA_002197625.1 Bombyx huttoni
GGGTTTGCCAATCAAACAAACTAAAACGACATGTATTTATGCGGCGTTTAATAAATGAATGGACTTTCTTCGTTTAAGCAAAGGTAGTAAATTATTAACATTTCGGCTTCTACTGTATATTTAAAACAGCCGCATTATAGTATAAATGTACTAAAACATATACATGTAAGTTTGTAGGATTTTTTTTTTCATATGTGAAAGAGAGCTTACGGCGGACTTGGTGGAAATAGCAACGTGAATGCCTCTATTCACAATGAGGTCGAAGTCTTAATTTAATTGCACATTTGCTGTGCTGATGATATCCAACCGTGAGGACTCAAATACACCCTGCTGCCCATAAAGTCAGATCGCTACCCATTATCCGCTAAATATCTAGGCCGCCTTTTATAATACCCACGGAAGAGTTGGGGGTGGTGCTATTTTTGATAGACACCACAGATAATACACATCTACTCACAATAATGAGTTACAGTTGCATAATAGTTATATAATAAACTATAAATAGTATATATAACAAACTATTAATATCATTTATTTCAATAAATATTATTAACCATCTCGGATGGGTTTTTTCAAAATTAGTTAAATCGGAAACGACAGTTTTCTTTTAAAGAAACTCTTGCATTAAAAATTTTTTTCGATGTTATATTAGCTCGACTGAAGCGAGCTAATTATGTGATCGAGCTTGTACATAATCATAATGTTAATTCTTAATAGGAATGATGCACATTTTATTCCAGTGGTGTCAAGGTGGGGAGTGTGTACCAGCGGGCTCCGTGCCGACATCCAGTACGCGCGCTCCGCCGTCGACGGGAGAGGCGGAGAAAGAGCCTGACGGGTGGACTGTATGGCGAGAAGGCGCGTGTCGCTCTGGCTGCTCAGCAAAGTCGCGGGGCTTTAGAGAACGGAGGCGGGAGTGTACCACGACCAATTCCTGCCAAGGATCCGCTTATGATGTAGTACTGTGTGATGATACCAAGGTACTCGTTTATATAGGGAGCATCAATAACTAGGAATTCGTTGTCCGTTAGTTGATCTATTATCTAGTGGTAGTTCATTAACCAACCATAAAAATCTATCGCATTTAAGTGCATTAACAAATAATACAGGACAAAATGGTAAAATATATTTGGCCAAAATCAAAATTTAAAACCTAAAAGTATTTTATAGTATTTATACTTGGTTTGTGTTTATTGATAGATGTTTGGATTAGCTCATCGCCCACCCGGTGTTAAGTCACTACCGGACCCACAGGCATCTGCAACGTAAATGCCGCCACCTAACTTGAGATTTGAGTTTTAAGGTCGCAGTATAGTTACAACGGCTGCTTCAACCTTGAAATCGAAACATATTATTGCTTTACGGCAGAAATAGGCAGGTTGGTGGTTCTTACCTGTGTGGACTCACAAGAAGTCCTAGAACGAGTGCTTTTCAGGAATTGCGGACACAATTCCGAGTGCTTTCATGTTTTAATCTCGAGTTTTTATTTCTGACATTTCAACGCGCCACAGAGCCGCCATCCGCGTGACCACAAAAATTGTGGTTGATAGTGTAATCGAAACGCGAGATTATACCGTAAAGGTAGTCTTAGTTATGTCTAATACTTTTGTGTTAGCATTCTCGGATGTTGTAGGTTTGCGGAAAGAAGAGCCGAGTGAGTGCCAACGAGCTAGCTTCCCGTAAGTGCAGCGAGTACGCGGCGCGCGTGCCGTCCCTGGACGCGCGCGCCGGCGGGCTGCAGGCACCGCACGATCCTAGTCAGTATAAATACCAATTATACCGACCATTGCGTTTTCAAGATTCATTCGCACAGCCTATTTCTACCGTGAAGCAGTAATGCGTTTCGGTTTGAAAGGTGGGGTAGCCGTTGTAACTGTACTGAGACCTTACAACTTAAATCTCAAGGTGGGTGGCACATTTGCATTGCAGATGTCTATTGGCTCCGGTAACCACTTAACATCAGGTGGGCTGTGAGCTCCTCCACCCATCAGACTAATAAAAAAAAATAAAAACTGCCCTGGAACTTTTTTTCTTCTACCTATTTTTAACCTCTAGGGGCTCATACCAGATTCACAGAATGAGTAGGTGAGCTTGAGGGCCTCTAACCTCGTGACGTTACCAACCCTAACAAAAGCCTTGTATCCACCACCCGATCGGTAACGCAACCCACTTAGAAGATCCGACCAGATACTTAGTGGATTTGAGTTGTTAAGTCTCCTTTGGATGCATGCGGGTAGCTGTTAGCAAGTCACTTCCCTTATGGCAGAGTCTTTGCTCGCCCACTTGTTCTGATAAAACTGGAAAGGCCTCCGGGCCAACAGTGATCCTTTCTTCACAAAAAATGAAACTTTTGTCAGTAAAATTGAGCTATTAAAACTATACTGGCAAAACTTTAAACTAATAATTTACCTTGTAGATTTATTGTAGAAATTTCAATATGAAAAGCAATATTAGGTATTTTGGCTCCGTTACGTACTACGAGTAGACTGAAAAGTCATCGCAGCCGCTATCGGTCGTTCACACCCATACAGAGTGAACTGGGTTTATGAAGACTTTCGCACCGTTGACGACTGCGTCTCTGTAATATAATTATGGTTTAGGAATTCGTTAAGGGTTTCAGGATGATAAAACATTAAAGTCATTTCGATTTTATATTGAAACACCACAATTACCACTGTATCAAGTAATCATACAGTATTGGTTTGAAAAAATGAATGACGAAAAATTACATCTCGATTTTTCCTATCTTTCAATCTGTATGACTTAAGTGCGTGTTTTTTTACCATAGACTATAATGTTATAGTTGTGACAATGACGCCACGATGGAAATAATGAAAAGGTCCCAAACTAAAACATAGTTACCACAAACAAAATTATTACATTAGCGTATTATTTAAGAGACTAGTTACATAATAAGCAAATAAATGTATCTTCGATAGAATAGTGTTGTATATCATTTATATTGATGATATTTACGAATCTACCCACCAATATTAGCTTAAAGTTTTTGGTGTTCTGTCAGCTCGCATGTGGATGGGGTGTGCAATATTCTGCAGGCGAGCATCCGGCGGTGGGTTCTATGCTCCTCGGGTGGAACTCAACGCGGCAGGCCTCGACCCTTACCTGCCTGACGGCACCTGGTGCCACAACGATGGAAAACATGACTATTACTGCATGCAACACCATTGTTTGCCAGAGGTATGTGATAAGGTTTCACATATTAATAATTTTAAGTGCATTATTTATGACGTGAAGGGATAAAAGCTGGCACTAAGCACTCAGGTCACGGGCTTGACGTTGGTAAAAATGAAAATGGGTCTTTACTTTTATAAATGTTTTTATCTGAATTAAAAAATAAAATAAAAACCTTTTTACATTCATTCACATAGTGGTTGTATTCATCAAATCGAAGCTCTGCCTCTATGTTCTAATGACAATTACTATTTATGAATAATTAAGTGCTTATTTTTAACAGGCTGTTTAATTTATGAAAGGTTCACATATAAGATATACGTTTCAAAAGTTGTTAGAGAAATCTTCTAAAAGTTCAATATACATAATGCGAACATACAAATATTTTGAAATCATGAATGAATGTATGAATGAAAATTCTTAATTGCACACAATATAGTACAAAGGCGAACTTAACGCCATGCAGGCATTCTCTTACAGTTTATCGTCGTTGATAGAGTGAAAGTGACATTATGGTGCCCTTTGTATGATAATAGTCAAGTTCTTTCTTGGAAATACATTATGCATTATTTGACGCGCACTTGAGGGGCTTTTCAGCCATCGAGGGCAAACAACCCAATGGGAAACTTAAACGTAAATGGTTTCTATTGATCAAAAAAATCAGGAGTGCCCGAAAAAACCGTCGGTGACCTGCCGCCAGAAACAATTGTATTCACTACAGTATTTTAGAGAGCATACATCAGATATAAATAAATACGAGAAGCTTATCCGAAAAAAATGCAATAGCAGACAAACCTACAAATAATAATAAAAAATACGCCTTGGTCAGGATGTTAGGTGAAGGCCCTGATTTTTTTGGTGAAAGTAACTAATTATTTTACCATCGGTTCAAGATATGTATGAAAGCTCTCAAGTCAGTCGAATGTCTTGAACTGATAATAAGCGATATGATGAACGTCATGATAAAAACAAATCTTTATACTATGGATATTTATATAGTATAGGTATACAAAAAAGCTAAAACAAGCGTGTTGAAACGGATTTCATGTTTGTATAATGTGTAAGGTTTCTTGCGAAAACTGGACGTGTAAGAAATAACTATGCACCAAATTAATTATAATATAATTTATAATTAATGAATGCTAAATTATTATTATTTTTTAAATGTCTGTTTCATATAGTGTAAACGAGTTCTTTTCTTAATTTTTGTTGTTTTGTCTCTAAATCGTGCACCGTAGCCTTTATTATATTTATTTTTACGTATTATAATAGTGTTCTTAAATTTAATCTTACTGTGTTTGTAAGCAGAACTATAATTATGGCACAGTTTAATTTCGACAAAATTGTAATACGAACAACTCAATTTAGAATTTCAATTTTGTGTATCTTCAACTCTTACATTATTTCACTAATCTTTCATCCCATTTTTAGCTAGCTAGCTAGCTTAAAACTGATTTTCTTTTTCGTTGTCTTTGAATATTTTTTTTACCAATGCATGTTCGTTATCGATCGAGTCCCCTAGTTCTGCGCATGTCGGTTGTGTTCTGTTGACACGACTGCACTGGGATTGTATTGATTTTCTTAATGCACCATATTCACCTTGTAAACTGCCTTGTAATTCCTTCACCTTGTAATTTATTTAGAATTAAGATAGCCAAAAAAACTCAACACCCATCTTATATGGTATACATTATTTATAAGCATTATGAAGCGAATGCCGTATAACAAAGGTGGGCTTGCTGTCTTAATTCCATCTTAGCAGAAATAGAAAATACTTAACGTGGTATTTACCCAAACTTAATTACAATATAACCATACTACCTGGAGCCACTGGTCATCCACACTGCGTTTCCAGAGATCTTTATTGCCACGCACCATCTGGCTTTGGAATGAACTCCCCTCCCCTCCCCTCCACGGTATTTCCCGAGCGTTATGACATGTCTTTCTTCAAACGGGGATTATGGAGAATATTAAATCGTAGGCAGCGGCCTGGCTCTGCCCCTGGCATTGCTGAGGTCCATGGACGACGGTAACCACTCACCATCAGGTGGATGGGTGCTTGTTTGCCTATAGAGCAATAAAAAAAAACTACAAGCAGTATTTTACTAGAAAAATTGTTCCATTTGATTATATATTAAACATGAAGTAACTTCTTGGCTTTAAAACATTATAAAATTTCGAGATCCCTGTAGTAAACTTGTTTAAAGCCGGCTGTCAGTACCTACGAATAAAGATTCCACAGACATAATAGATCTAATCTTGATAATTGTGAACAAACCCGCGTCAGCTCACGTGCTTCACTGCAGACAATAACTCCATAAAACTGACAAACGGTCTTAGGAATCGCCTCGTCGAAATTGCGGTTTTTAATGTGCTAGTTTTGTGCTTGTGGTACCCCGATTACCTTTATTAAAATATGTTGTTGACGTCACGAAACAGAACGCATTGTTGGCTGTCTAATTTCGTTAACACGTGTTAGACTATCAAGCAACACAGATCATTAACATGCGTCATTCTACTTAATTAATATGCCGTAAATTAGTCTCAAATTTGTCACGATTTATCTAGACGTTTAAATTGGGCCATGATAAATTATCTCACGTGGTGACGTACGGTATTTCGTGTTTGTTTTTTCTATGCGATTAATAAACAGTCATAAAAGTATTAATCTAAAAAATTTAGCGCCTCATTAATTTTTTTAATCACAAAACGGCTTCCTGATTTTTACTTTGAAAATAATTCACATCATATGCCAGAATAAACTTTATGAATGCTAATGCTAATGGATATAATGCGAAACCTTAATCGTCATAAGCCACTAAATTTACCTAACTGTAGTATTTTAATACCCGTCCTATGTTTTTATTTTTCCAAATTTTGTTAACAAAGTAATAGTAAATAAGGCTGATTGATTGAACAAACAAACCTCAACGAAAATTTATATTCTGTTTTTATCATCTGACTTGTACCTTTTCATATTATGATGTTACTAGTGTGTGCCTATATTTCTAGATCATATAAGAATAAACAAGGTATAGGAATGATTAAGCGGTTATGATTCTATAGATATCGGAGATTGGTGGTAGATATACCTATTTACCTAAGATACTTACGAGCTTCGGTCACTGTTTGGTTCCAGACGATTCGGAATCTGATCTACACCTAAAATAATAAAATAATCCTTAAAGTAGTCCTGAGTTATGGTTTAAAATCTGAGGCAAATAGCATTTGATAAACAACTAATTATGTAGATGTATTAGTTCGGGATCTACCAGTATCTTCTAATCCATCAGACTGGCATCGGACTTATTAAACGATGAATTATGTTCACGTTTTCCTTTCGCGGCAGTAGAAATGAATGAAATGAACGAAAGAAGCTGGTGGTTATTTATGTTGGTAAAACAAACATGTATCATTAAAGTAAAAAAAAAGGAATGCTATTTGACCATAATTTAATATTCGAACTTGCAAATTAGATAACCTATAACAACAGTATCTTTACTGGGAATGTTAATGTCATCATAGTAATGAACGGAAGTGTACAAGGCTAGGTATTGTACTATGTCGCTATAATCGGCTTTGCTAAGCGAAGGTTCGTATCACTTGTGGCATCTAAAAGGAGATTAATCGAAATAGCTAATGGAATGTAACAGACGGTTTGGCCGAAAGGCCGGCCATATTCATTATAGTTTTTCAGGTGACAATCTGTTGTCGGTACCAAATTTCCAGTTCACTTCACAATTACTAAGAGAGAGTGATATTGTGCCCTAAATTCGTTTTTCAAAATCTTTTTTATTAATGTCGGTTTAGATGTAAGAATTTTTCGCTTTTTCATAAACACGAAATTTGTAATTACTCAATGTTCTCGTGATTATTGCGAGAATATAAGCAATCAATTCGTCAACAACAAAACCTAAAATCATAATCAATAAAATATAGTTAAATGATGTCTTACATACGGGTCATATAACATTATTGTGTCTGTTTACAGAATTTCAAGATGTCAACGCAATACCATATTTGGGAATTACCATCTCAGGACATTGGCGGGTCGTTTAACGCTCGCGCTTTGACCACTTCTGATGATGAAACGGCCCAGGCGGCTATACGAGGATACTTATCTTTAGACAACCAAGGAGTGCCTCTTGTGAGAGGTGCATTTCCTCCAAGCTTTTCCGATGAGCCAGAAGAGAACTGGGAAGTAGTCGACTACGTGGATATTCATAGAAACGACTCCTCTTAATTGAAGTTAAGACGTATGAAGACAGTATGAAATAAATTTGCGGTTACGCTTAGATGTGTCACTAATGTTTCAAAGAGTAATTCTTATTTCAAGAATTGAAAATACAATTCAATTTAGACGTAGACGTGATAGGTTGTTAGAGAATATGGTACTCCAATGATTTGATATGTATGGATAAGTAACGACTGCCAACAGAATATTGCCAGTGTAACTGCGCCGAGGGACAACTAGGGAAGTTGTCGATTACGTCGATACAAACGTCAAACGGGAAAAAGGAAGTCACTTGACGTCATTGAGCCCTCCATAGTATAAAAATATTGCAGTTGATTCAACTAAAGCAAATGTTAAGATTAAAAGAGACATCACTAAAAAGACTGATATTCACAAAATTGCCAGAAACTGACGGCTCAAGCATTTCGTATTCAGTAAAGCTTTAAAAAATGTATTGTAACCATCAGAAAAAAAAAGTGTGGGTCTGTTTCAGTGTGGTTTGACAATAACAATGGCTAAGGTACCGCCAACAAATTTGGGACCCAGTTCGCATAATTGTAATTTAATTTATTTTAATTTAATTAGATTTAATCCAATTTAACTTCATTTTGTTAGTTTCTAAACAGCATCATCTTGCCAAAATATTTTTGTAGTTTATGTGAGTAGCTATAGTTCGCATTATACCTTCGTCTTCGAGGAACATAATTATTAAACTTCGCAACAAATACTTTATAAGGAAGAAATTTTACTAATTAATGCATTTTACTCTAGAGATTATCATTTTCTCACTACTTTCCAGTTAATAAATTGGTTTTCAACTTAGTTACCGAATTCTAAAGAACATGGAAACATACTAGTCGATTTATTATTACTTTATATCAAAAGTATTTAATTATTGTATTTAAATTGTGACTAAAGTGAATTTATAACATGTAAAACTATTTTAGGGGTAATAATTTAAGTTTAATTTATAGTCAATAAAGAATAAAACATTTCAATAATACCAATGAGTTTTTTTCTTGTTTTGTCAAAAAGTACATTAGTATTCTCTGGTTACATATAGGGATATAAGGGTATAAATAATATGTATTTACGAACAGGACGTTATGTAATGACTAGTTAGAAGCAAGACGTTGATTGAGATGTATCGCACCGCGCATACGTGATAAGGTTGTTATCATGCTTGTGTTAATGTTGTAGGAAATGTAGATTTTGGAACAGTTTGTACTATTTTAATAATTTCTTCTAATTAATATAGATAAGAATATTTGCGTGTTGTTTCGTGTTCTGCAAATCTGGCATCCCTTATCAGATTGAGTTACAAGATTGCACCTACTGTTGTTGTTGGCACTTCATCAGCCGCAGTTGGCGAAGCCAAACCGCGAATATTCATACTGATGAACGTTCTATAAGCAGCAGCTTGATTGTGACCATTGCTGATGTTCAATAATGATGTTAAATAACGGTAACCACTCACCATCAGGTAATCCGTATACCTACACCTATACCTACATTGACAATAAAAAGTACTTTTCTAACACTTAGTACTTCAAACTTACGAATGGTGTAGCGTTAGTCGTTACAGTAAGTGGATGAGTTTTATGCATTTATCATAGCGAAGTGCGGTTGGGTTTCACTTGACCACTAAAGAATATTTAATAAAAATATCCGAAATACATCAACAAGTAACAAGCAAGTTTTTTGTATATAAAAATACTTTTGAAATTATGTATGTATATTTTAAGTACCTTAAAGCACTTGAATAAAAGAGATAGAGAGTTTTTCAAAGCTTATAATTTATACTTTGTTTCAAGATCGTCGTTCTGATGGTTTTTTGTGTGATTTGTGTGTTTACGGCAATAAATTGTAATAGCTTAATATACAAAAATACGAAAAAAAACTCATTTTTTAACATTCGTCTGGTTTTTTCTGAAAATCATGGTAAATTTAGAGTAAGTAATAAGGTCTAGTTAGGAAAAGAAGCAAGGAAATTCAAAGACGCATAACTTGATATAAGTAAAACGAAAGGGTTCTCATTCTGGGTGCCGCTAAATTTTTCACAGCTTGAACCTCGCCTTATTGAAGCCCAACGATTGTAATTTGCAAATCGTACAATACTACAATAGAAATAAATTAAAAACTTGGCTTTTGTACAGGTCCAGGTAAGGCGTCACCGTTGACAGGTAGATTTACACACAATGTACGTGCGTCGTGCTAAAGTTCAATAAATTATGTGCGCTCGGAACACCGCCATTAATATTAAAAAGAATCAATGGTTGTGGTTGCTAATAACTTTAAGCTACGTACTTATCTGAATTCGTAACTTAGCACTGAAGATTTAATCTGAGCTGAATGATTTCTCCAATCAAACTGTCCTGTCAACTGAATATAACTTGATTTGATGGTATAAAGGCGCCAGACTTCGAGTAATCGCGTCCCCTTATAGTGGGTCATAAATAACAATTGATTTATTTACAAAATACCAAAACTTACAGATCTTACACGTTTACTGGCGGAAGGACCTCTTGTGAGTCCGCACGGGTAGGTACCACAAACCATCCTATTTCTGTCATGAAGCAGTAAAGAGTTACGGTTTGGATGGTGGGGCAGCCGTTGTATAGCGTTACTGTAGTAACAATATAGACTGTGACCTTAGAACTCTTATCTCAAGGTGGGTTCTGGCATTTACTTTGAAGATGTCTATGGGCTCCAACAACCACTTAACATTAGGTGGTCTGAGAGTTCATCCCCTCATAAGCAAAAAAGCCCCGGTAATCTTAAAAGGGTCCTCGGTCATTATGAACTACTGTTACTTCTCTATCCCCCATTCGTATTTTTGGGAACGGACTTCAACGAAACAAAATGACATTTTCATCTACGCAGTCAAAGTTAATATTGGTTTTAACACGTTGACTGCCATGTCGGTCACCGGTGTCCTACGTGGCGCAATGAAGTAATTATTTTGATTTCTAGGCGCCAGAATATTTACCTAGTAGACTTTGGGAAAGACGAATCCGAAGACACTGGGAGTGATTCTATTTCTAAGAGACCTAAAAGACTAAAACTTATATTAACAAACAAAAGAAGACAAAGTAAGGCAATCCAGGCGCTTAGTAACGGAAATCGACATAGATACTTCTGTGCGCCGCGTAGATCAGCGATAGCCCACACGGCAGTCAATGTGTTAAGTACTAATGGTGGGACCTTCATACGATTTAAGTGAGACCACTTGAAAAACACCAGTTTTCCATTAAAGACGTTTTAAAAACAGTTCAAAATTCAATTCATTCAAAACCTCCTTATTTATTTAGATCGATTACTTATTAAATAATTACCTCATCTGCATGGATAAAAGCAAAAGAAATGATATCCAATGTCGAAAATGAATTTAAATGCTATGAATCGTCGTAATATGTATGTAAAGGTTCCCTGACATACAAGTTCATACCTACTTATTTAAAATTCATGACCCAGAAGACATGTTTACAATAAGCAGCCACTATTATTGTGTTATTATTTTTTCTTGTACTTGACAGGAAAAATCATCAAGAACATGATGACGATTTAGGTGAAGTCATGACGAATTAATCATTGAGTTCAACTAAGGAACTGGATGGAAGGAACTGGATTATTTAGTTTTAGTTTAAAATGGTGGTTTTAAAATATACAATGGCGGCAAATGGTGGCAAAAATATTTGACAGATTTTGTAGTCACAAAACGGGTTTTTTTCATTGCATAAATGGGCTGACTAGTTCACAGCCCCCTGGTGTAAAGTGGTTACTGGAGCCCATATCAATCTACAACGTAAATGCGCCACCTACCTTGTGATGTACCATAAGTTACTGTAAGCAAGGTCTCGGTAGGGTTACAACGACCGCCTTACCTTTTAAGCCGAAACGTATTACTGCTTCACGCTAGACATAAGAAGAGTGGTGGTATCTACTAGTGTCGACTGTACTACCAGTAATTATGCAAATTATAATTTTGGATGTTTTATTTTTATTAAGCGATGTTATTCCTTCACAGTAGAAGTCAATCGTGAACATTTGTTAAATATGTATTTCATTAGGAATTTCGTTATATACCCGCTTGCTGGATTCGAACACCGTTACATCGCTGCTACAAATGCACCGGACGTCTTATCCTTTAGGCCATGACGACTTTAATATGTGAATAAATTGAGATGAAATATATTTCTTTAAAAGATTAAATAAGGAAAACCTAATGTAATAAGCAAAGTTCGTGATTTCATGATCGAAATGCAGTGAATGTGATAAAAGAGTTAGCTTGGTGCTATAAATTAAATTATGGAATCCAAGGGTATATCGTCACTTTTGCGCGGATTAGAGACAGTTTAACATAGAAATATGAAAAAAAGAAGGTTAACTAAATGTAAATAATAGAAAAATACGTTAGTATTTTCACATGCTATAGATTGAAATATATATAATAACTAATTATGCCTGGAAACTGTAACTATAACCTTTATATGTGTATCGCATGATGACTTACAAAATTTTTATATTACTTAGATACCTTTGCCATAGTTATTATTAGTAACGAATCATTAGCGATATAACTCAATATTTTATGAAATAATATAGTCCATTCGGAGAGATTTTTTTAGAACACAATGTTTGCATAACATATATATTTTACAAAACAAAATGTATCATTAGATTAATATATCAGTTTCGTAGTAAAAATAATATGATTTTTAGTTGGTAGATTTGTTTGACGTTCTTATGACCAAAAACGGGAGTGTTTTTGTGAGAAATTGCAAACTGAAAAAAAATTGGGAAAATATTGTATGAGTTTTGAGAAAAGGGGACAGTGAAAGGGAGGCGAGAAAACAAAATGGTTTTATACTAATTAAATTTATTTTGTTTTCTTATTTCGATTTGTATTAGAAAAATCATACAAAGCTTTAAAACTTATGATAGATAGAAATATATCTTTTGTGATTACTTATATTTTAGGAAGTACAAAAGTTCTCAATATCCCAAGTTGTAATTCGTAACTGCGATGTAAGAGATTTGCGGCGACATCTACAAGTCAATATTATATAATAGATTATCTTAGACCTTTAGACAATGCCGTACGAATTAGATAAGCTATTCTGGACTTTATAATAGCTAACTATGCTAAAATCTATATTAAGATACACTACTGAACACGGCACTACGGTTACACAAAGTCAGTCACTCTTGAGTATTTAAAACGTTGAAACTAATGAAACAAAAATATGATATGCGATAAATTAGACCGAAAAAAAAAATTTTTCGGTCTAACTTTTTTTTTTTATGTTTGAAGGAGTACTGGTGGCCCAAAGGCCTTTCCAGTT
>ASCI01322992.1:0-11945 GCA_002197625.1 Bombyx huttoni
GACCAGACGGGAGCGCCGTACAGGGCCATGCTCCGTACCACCCCCAGATACAGCTTCATTTATCAGCCTAAGCAATAATCCAAAAACCACCTTCAATGATTTTGATTAAACTTTCTGCGTACCAAAGCATTGTACGAGTACAACATTTTTTTAAATCTTATGTTTTAAAATTTAACAGAAGTTTATCCAAGAAGTTGCCTAATATTAAGTGGTCACTTTGAAATAGTTATACAGACATACGCATGAGAGATCCATCTGTTTTGGCCTTCCCACGTTTTAAATTGGAAAGTTGAATTGCTTTGCAGCTATACTTATAACTAAAAACAGCTTTTATATAAAAGTTTCTAATTAATGAATGTAATTTCAAGGAAAATGTATACGGAAGGGACTACAGGTCGATTCTATTTCACGTACAGTTGATCCATTCTGACAGGAATAATGAAAAGATTTCACGGCTAGCTAACAAAGCCTATCTTTATTTTCACCCTGCGTTCAAATTTCCGAATCACACACGGCTAATGCCGTAGTACCATTCTATATAAATCACCTCGCCATTTTTGTTTTCAACGCACCGATAACTCTTTTGTCATAGGGTGACGTAGTAGTAGGTAGGGTCCGATGGAGTTATTTATATTGTCGTATTTTCTTTGGTGGAAGAAAATTTCCTTTCTGTTTGCTTCATGGGTCAGTGATCAGATTCGTTCGATGCCCGACCACGTTCAAGAGTGATAGAGCTGTAACTGATTTTCTTCCACATTGTTTTCAAATTTTTTTTCTCATCACATCTGTTTTCTATTTTACGATTATCTTAACACATAAAGTTTAATTTAATTTAATTTAACATATTTTACATAATATGTCTATATTCAACCGCGCTAGTTTTAATTTTCAGAGCTATTTCAAAATTATGCTGATATCTTACTAATTTTTAGCCAAATATCTTAGATTTACATTCGAAATAATTCCACTACAAGTAATTGATATATTAAACTAAAACAATTGGGGATATTTGCGTTCAGTAATGAATATCTGTAAATGTTGATGAAGATTAGTAATTCATTACTCAAATTAAGTGGAGTTGATATAATAGGTGTGGAGCATCAAGCCCCAAGCCGAGATAGAACATCAATACCGCTCCACAGGACACTAAGCTAATGGTTGCGAGCAGAAACGAAGATCATTCCTCTTGGTCTGGGGTTCGTGTTGACGTCTCGGCATATCTGTCTGCTAGAACCAGCATAAGTTAAGTATCGAATTTTTTCATCACATCTATTATCGTAACGAAAACATATGTATTATATACTGATATATGCAAATTCACAATGCCATTCACCAACATAATGTAGCCAACCAAAATTTGAAGACGTGGTATACAAAATCATTGGGGGTTATTAAGAGAGTCTTGGGGTCGTTATTGCCCTCTTTAAAACTAACTGACAGCAATAAAGAAATATATTCTTCAATCAAGGCATCGTATCTTCTATTAAATTATATCATCATTTTCTTAATCCGTTGATTCTTTTCGAAATTTAAATAATCTGTAATTGGATTACCGAAATAAAAATAGCGGTTTGATGGCTGCTTCCTAAAACAAGTAGTTGAAAACGTCAATGATTTAGCAACAAGAACCACAAAGCAATCACAATAACGACTTAAAATCTTTAAATAAAGTGAAAAATTATACTTGCGTCCCTGTAGCTTTCGTTGAAGACACCCCACCGTTTCTTTTTCGCAACCGTGCTCGCGGCTGCAGGGAGCAAAGGAAATAATTGTTTATTTTCGACAGGCACACACTTGGCTCTATAGTCCACTAACGATGTATGTACTCCTTCGATGGTCACCCTAACCAAAACCAGTTTGTTACGAAGGTCGTAAAACACTTTTATTTTAAAAATTTCTTTTACCTCGTCTTTTCATTTTATTTGTTGCGTAAAGGGGAATCTAGCTCACATTCCATCTGGGGGTTACCGAGGTCTAACAACATAGCAACGCAAATGCCGCCATCTATTTGAAGGATTGGCATTAAAACGTTTCAGAATTGCATCATGACAGAAATATACATACAGACCATAGTATCCCAGCGATCCCAATAAGTCGATATATTACTTAGAAAACATACATGCTCATCCTCCAACGAGTCTTTTAGTACCCTTTTAAGACATTCATGAAACATGTGACCACTTTCAACTACAAAATTTTGGTATTTACTTTGATTTTGATTCGAAAGAAAGCTGTGACGGTGAAGCAAATAAGAATTTGACTGCAAGTTTCAAGATAGGCAGAGACATTTATGTTATGATATCTATGAGCTTAAGTTGACTACGAGTGTCATGAATTTAGAGCTTTTTCGCCGTTAATGGCAGTGAATAATTCAAATTGAGAAATTCTTCTTCGACACTTTTTTGTCTTTTGTCAGTTGGCACAGTTTGTCAACATTCTAAAATAATGCTAGAATCTCAAAATTTATATATTAAATATAACTTCGCTTATTATAAAAAAATACACCTACATAGATGAGGAAAGTTTAGCATAGTGAACAACAATAGCAAATGTCGGGACTCACTCGCGAGCATTGTACCGTGGCGCGGGAGGCGTTACGAATCAATGGAGGGAATTATCGGAACAGAGACTTCCCTGGAGTCGTAAATTAAAAAGTATATTTTATTAAGTGTTAGTATTCGTCCAGTAAGTATTCGTAAGTGCTAAGTGTTACAACGAAATCCACAGAAAACACAACTACAGTAAACTATTGCAATAATACATTATATAGCACATTGATTATTCATCGAAAAATTAAGGTATGGGTGTTAACATTTCTACAAATTATTGTAAATTAGAATAGTTCAGTAATTTTATTTATTATTTTTATTTCATGATCATCGGCATATTCCAAATAGGAACGGGCCTCTTGCGTAGAATGCAGCAGCAAAATCATTTTTGCCTTATGCAATCCCATCCCGCCAGTTGTCTTCACTAATGTAATTTATAATACTAGAAAAAAAGTACTAGCCTGAATCCGAAATCTGGTTATCAGTCCAATTGATAAAGTTGTCCTTGAAAATAGGAATTCCTCTGCTATATATTGTGACCAGTGTAGTCTTTATTTATCTTGATGGTCTAAAAGTCAAATGATCAAGATATAAATCAAGTAGTAAAATTTGTTTCTATTCTATAGTTCTGAAAAGAATAAATATCAATTATATATTACAAAAAAAATATATAAAAGTGAATGTAAGTGAAGAAGAACAATAAAACTTTTCGGTATTAAAAATTAATTAGTGTAAGGTATATCTGAATGCAAGATACCAATTTATACTTTTTCTCTGTTTTTTTAACGAATAAAAGCAAGCCGAGCTCGATAAAATTTTCCAAATTTAGATACTCATTGTTTGACTGAATAATATTGGTACCGATTACAAATTGGGTTTGTTAGGGATAGAGCAAATTATTTAATAAATAATATTATTAAGTGTTCAGTTCAAATCTGATCCGTAGTAAAAAAAAATCTGATCTTTTGGTCTGAAAAAAATCCTTCAATCCACAGTTCAAAAGTCTCGAATTAACGTGTTATATGAAAGACCACAAAATCGATACTTACGAAATTTTCCTACATATTCCCTGGTAGCCTAGGGGCCTATTCCAACTACTCCCAGATAGGGTTATCAAACTAACTAGCGACAAATTCACTTATTTGTTAATGGCAAATGACGTAGAAAGAATAGAGTGTATGTGACACAAGACGTAGAAAGAGAAAAATAATTCGATATTATGTTTTAGGTATCCGATAATATTATTTTAATGATGTACACGGGATTCAACACAGGTCTATTACAAAGGAGATTTATATATTCCACATTGACCTTGACCAGAACTCAGCCTTTCTATCTGCTTTCACAGTGTCCCATTGCCCCAAAAAAAGGAGGTGCCAGTCTACACAAATCAACGATAATGCCTCGCGAACACCACTAGTTGTACTGTTCACTGAGTAGCATCGCCACAGTCAGTAACCAGTATCTCGGAATCCAGGAGGGTGGTTTGATGTGGCATGCTCAACAAGAAATCATAAATGACTCAATGGTCAAGTCATCATTAATCTTTGAGACTTCTGATGTGAAGTTCTGATTGTGAGATTTAAATGACTTAAAGGCTTGAATGACCTACAAGGCTTACAAAGTTAAACTATTACATAAACAGAGTCTCCGCAGCATTTTAGTGCCAGATTAGTTCGTCCCACGCAGCGTATCGGTTGAAGAGGTAAATGAAATGCTATCCGGAGGGGAAAAGTTAAATTACTGAATTTGAGGGTCAAAGAAATAAGTCTTCTTTAGACATGTACGACACGCCTATCGAGCACCTATTGATTTAAAATGTCTGATAATTTATAGTTTAATTTAGTACATTGTTGTGGAAATACGTTTTATGCGCATACCGAGTAAGCTATTTTTGTTTCAGTGAACAATATGATGAACGAATTTGGATAGAAATTTTATATAAAACAGTAATACAATCCGAAAAGGATATAAAAAAATTATTTTATTTTAAGAGATTCATCGATAATCGATGTTCCTATTAAATTTGTGTTTCGTATTCTGATGTTCTATATTATCTTCTAAGTAAAATAATTCTTTATCAACAAACATCAATGGCAAGCGAATTACGTGCAATGGCTTACATTTTTCAATAGCACATTAATTTAATAGAAATATTTTAAGTAACTTATTTAATTTGCCAGTTCAATTTTAAAAACGTTCAATTTGATTGAGTTCATTCCATTTATCCGCTTCCCCTTGTTTTCAACGGACACTAAACTTGTAGTCAACGTATAACATCATTACACAAAAATTTACCATAGCGCACAGAGATAAAGTCCTTTTTATTATAACACTTGGTATTTTTTCTGTTTTTCTGCATGTAAGTGCTCGATTCTGAATTTATGGGAAAGAAGCTTAGTCAAAGCCCTCGGGGGTTCCCTGCTCTATTTCCAAATTGCGCTTCATTGTTGGTTCGGTAGAAGGGCACACCGAAACATGCTTAAGTTATCTAATTGTACTGTAACATATACAGTTATATCTTATGTATCATTTTGTTAATAAACGAAAGAACAAAGGAAAAAATATTTAAATACGATTCTAAAAAAGGGTCATTTTAATGACCTCTATTTACCGTTATCTCTATCCATCGAAGCCGCAGACCCGAAACTGCATCTAACTTTGAAATTCGAACATCATAATCAAACTTTTGAGGCCGAATGAATAAAAGCTTAAACTGTATTCGATAATCGTATTTACCATTCCACGTTAAGGTTCTAATTGAGATGTATCTAAGCTTTAAGGAGGCCAAACATCTGCCGCCAGACTGGAATCGTCTCTCGCGTATATAAAATTTTGAAAAAAGACTTTTGATCCGACGCCAGAAGAACAGATGCGACATGTTGGATTCCTACAAGCAGATGTTTATTAAATACCCTCATAGATTAAGCGCGGGAGTGCCTTTGTTTTTTGTTACGTCGAACAATATTGCGCCTTAATTGGTTTGACCCTTCACGATATGCGGGCGCGATAAAATGGTAATTGCTTTCGTCGTCTTTCATTTATATCAATCAGTTTGGTATGAAATTGCTAATTAGATATTTACATACAATGCTGAAAGTAGAGCTTCGCACGAAAAAAATCATCGGTGACTTTGACATTTTTAAAATATACACACTTAAGTACAGAAATGGTTAATTACGTATTCATACGTTTTAGGGAACATTCCTGGCTAAACGGGTTATACTAGCGGTATATTCGAATCAAGTAATACCATGATTAGACTGAGCGCTTAAGATCCTATGGTGAGTATCGATAATCAAGTAAATTATACTATAACCAAACTTAGTTCATATACGTATATATATATTTTTTAAAGCCAATACGAGAACGTATACGTCGCATCGATACCATAATTTAATATTGGTAAATTATTTATATATTACGGCATAAAGAGTAGCCGCAATTTAATTAATAGCTTCAAGTAATAATAATAGACTAATTTTATCCATTTGTAAGATAACCCAAGAAAACTAAGTAACGACACGAAAAGGTTAGTTTATACACTAACGAACTATATTAAATTAATCGACATTAAAATCCATATCAAAGTTGAAATTTCACGGCCAATTTTTATATGATTGTGGAAGTTGGCACTGGGTTTAATCTGTACGTTATATTGCATCTAGACACGCAAACATCGCGTGAATCAAAACTAGATAACGTAACGAACTTTTCGGGAACGAGGAAGCGTTTTGTTTGGAATTAGAATTATACTTTTGTCCTTGCGTTGTTGGAAGTGAGTTTTTAATCGATACTAATTACTGCCAATGTTACCATATATTTTTAACTTTCAATTCGAATATAGACCTTACGAGAAAAATTATAATATTATCAAAATATGAAAATGTATTAATTCGCAGTATTTATGAGCAGAGGTATTCGTTTCGTTGTTCTTAAGCTCTCTTTTAAACGAATTGAATGACCTCGCGTTATTTTATAAATATATAAGTCGTGGCAATTTAAGTCAACAAGAATAGTTCATACATTCTCAATTCTAACACTAGCACGGTAGACTGCTCCGATACAAAGCAAGCCACGGGCTATTCCGTTCCCCACTACAAACGGATATAATATTTATGAGGGGTTACGATTTTCACTCTATAATTACGTATCGATTCGTAGGCCCGCGTGACGACGCCCAAATATTATTCATACGAACTCTTCAATTATTATGTAGGTGGGTCTATTCGACCCAAATAGTGTTGTTAGGGCTTTTCTGAGAAATGCAATTTTATTATTTAATATTTAGTAAATATATACTTTAATATCAACAATTTTTTTTGTAAAAGATTTAAGAACTTTTTATCTATATATAAGTCAACCAAAATAGTCATTTAACCTACGAATCACAATTTTTATACTACATTGGTCTTTGTGCTTTGAAGGTTAGAAAAGTTGTTATGTATTTGAGTGTTTAATCTTCTCTTCAATGCATTCCAACATTCAAGTTTTGTTAATTATGCCTCCTAATACTCCTTATTTAGGTACACTATGAATCGTTTATCAATCAAGACTAAAATCATCTTGTGTGAAATCTCCGATCATGTGTAAATACTTCATGCCTAATAAAATTTTGGTGTAGTGTTTAGCCAAAATACATGTTATAATATGAAAAAAGTAGAATTTTTTCATTTTCATTTACTTACCATAGAATTTACCCTTTGTTAGATAATAATAGGAAATAGGTAGAAAGTAATAACTTTAGTTTTTGACTCCAAGAATCAAATCATAAGCCAAGCGTTTCTTAGCAAATTCCCAAGCATATATTCGCTACATTCAAAAATTCTAAAAATCCAGTAGCAATTTCAAAAAGCTGCATCGAAAAAGATCAATATACGAAGATAATAAGCTAAAGTGAAAGTGCACGTGATTGTCGAGTCCCGTTGGCACATACCTGTTGCAGTTTTATTTACGACCGAAAACAACCGCTTTATCTCGCCCTGTCCACATAATACGACCATAAAACGCGACTCAACACAACGATCGACCATTTACGACTACTTGCATAACGTCCTTTGTTTGTAAACAAAACATTTTTCAAGGTCTTCGCACAATTTGACACCTGACGAGAACAGTACGAGAATTTAGTACGATTTTTTCATCCGACGGATGAACGCGTCCGTGAACGAACGTCAAATGTTTACGTCCTTCATAAATCGAACGATAGTATTTCAAAAAGTGTTCTTAATTACATTCAAATATCTACTAAAAGTAAAGTGGACAGTGGCCTCACGACCAGCTGTTCGGTTTTTAAAGTGTGCTACAGAACGTAGAATGGGCAGGTCATAAAATCGAATGGGTTGTAAATAAATAATAAATTATGCAAGCGAGACGCTTCGGGGCGATAACCTGCGATTCCTCTACACATCCATCTCCAGTTTACGACTCTTGTTATATTTATGACGTGAACGATAAAATCTGAGGTGAATAATTATTTTACTTTCTAATTAATTGCTCAAATCTTACAAGTATATTTTTTTGTTTTTTGTTAAGCGAATTCGTATTTTTGGTAGATACAAAAATTGCATTTTTCGTTATCTCGCTAATCACGCGGCAACAAAAAAGAGCAGTCGATCTCGTCTGGACAAAAAAGTTTACAAAAAGTGATTCTAATGCGAGGAATGGCGGACCGCGGGCGGCATTGCCGGAGCGGGGAGAGCGGCGAGTGGGGACAAAAAACTAATAATAACAGTGTATGCGAGTGTGTGTGTGTCACCCCATCACAGCCGAGCTTCATTCCAGCCGCACCTACCAACGTCATTCGTGTCAACTTCAGGGCCATTTTGAATGTGAGATTTATGTAATTATAATTTCGACTTCAATATTTCGGTGTAATGAAATACAACGATCATTCCTATTATAGCTTTGAACTATTTTCCTATCACGCATTGCACATATTATGAATTTTAATTAAATTAATGCAACTTTCTTTATATTTCAATATAATATTATTTTAAAATTGGTACTTCTTTTTATTTTTGAATTTAGAAAATATGTGGCCACGAACTAAAATGTCGTATGCATTACCATAGTTCGAATTTAAAATTTTATTATCGTAATTGTTTTTTCCACGGTTTTCAAGTGGTACGACCTATCATTACCGTGCTCTAATTTGCCGTGTAATCTAACGTAATTATAACATGCCTGCTCTAGTGTAAGTCACGATTTGGACTATCTGGGCGCGGGGAATTTAAGAACTTCGCTCTGCTGGTATTTTGCTATGTAGAGAGATACGTACACAGATACCAACAGCTGAACGTGATTAAAATCGCAAACCAAAAAGAAAGTTGCAGGTGCACTGAATACAATTTTAGTATTTATCTACACAACTTTAAAACTTTTTTCTATAGACACAAAATAAAATATTCGTAATAAACAAATATCATTTTTAAATTCAGCATAACAATGAAAAATAGCACAGCTAAGTCATTATATAATTTAACAAAAATCAAGAATTAATTTAATTTAAAGAGACTCAACTATCAAAATTTACTTCTCGGTAAAGTATATTTTTCTTCACATACGTGTTGGTTAAAGTATTTAAATAACCAAAATCCTACCAACTTTTAATTGCAAACCAATTTACATAAGAGTATTTCGTTCGATGTGCCCCCGGTCTAACGTTCTAGACCGTGAGCAGAACCTCACAGATAATCCAGGATGTAAACACGCGAAACACGATCGCCTCCCGGACTCTGCTCGCCAACTACGTCGGCTATACCGAACATAAGCTTATGTTTAAGGCGATGGGATAATTTAAACCATAAATCTTCGGACATGTTAATTAAAGGTTTGATTCTTTCCATCAATGTCGGCCATTATGATTGATTACTGAAAAATATTTAATGATTGGATATCGAAATTGAAGTATTGGAAAAATAAATTGAAATTATGATTAATTGTAAATTTATTTGCTGCCCAATTACTCATTGTAGCCTAAATCGGAATGTGTACTTTTGTTATTTTTGTCAATACATATATATTTAAGTAAATCAGCATAACGCTTCTCATTTAAACTTAGTTCTTATTGACAAAAGAAACAATGTGAATTCCTAAATTAAATTCAAATATCGAAAGAGGAAGTCGCGCCTCCCTCGTGTCTCGACGAGATTTATTATATTTGTCGTGCGCTTATTTCATTATTGCCTGTCGCTGGAATGTGAACGAGCTTTTTTAGAATTGAATTTGGAGATAGTGTCTTTCGTATACTGTGTTACCGTTATGTTTTAATGCTTACCATGTATAAATACTAAAAGTCGAATCTTTACCTAATAGTTTGGGCCTATTATGAATTTTAATTCTATATTCGAATATCTTTATTCGAAGTCTTCGTGGTAAACGTTGATAATACGTGTAAGCTTAAACGTTATTGTCCTTGGCGACTTAATACGGCAAAGGAGCTTATAGATAAGTTCTCTGTTAAGTTACTATTAATATATTATTGTATTAAAGAAAGTCAACAACAAAGTCAAATAAGTCTATAGACAATACTTTCGAAATTACATGCACTTTAAGACAAATTATTTTCATTAAAGTATCTGTACATGACCATCAATAAAAGTAAATTGAATTTCTGTTTCAGGTAATTAATCTTCAAAGATATACACAAAAGGTTTGAAATTAAAAAAATCGAAAACACATAAAACAAATAAGAAAAAGAAACTTTCTCTAAAGCTGTAAATAATATAGAAACAAATCCCAAACTTTAAGGAAATGAATGAAGCGTAGAGGTAATGGATTGGATGTTCCAAAACAAGAGTTGCTGAGAGGGTTAAAACGTTATGTAAATGCGAACGAAAATCGCTTTCTAACTGAACTAGTAAAAGTACGCGAAAACTTTTTGATTGTCTTCCAGTACAGACCACTCACAAGTCTCAGATAAAACACATGTTCAAATAAATTTGTTGTTCTTTCAAAAATTATTTAATAGTTTTTACATCATGTGAAATATTTAGACTTGTTTTTTTGTTCATCTACCTGTGTCTGCCCATGACTTGACATGACATGATTGAACTTTTTTTTTGTGGCCATTGGCAAAAAAATTATGGCGGGACTACAAATTTTCCTTCGGTACTCGTATAAACAAAATACTGTATTTCATCATACACTTCACTACTTCATTTTCAAGAAATAATGTTAATCTTATTAAAACAATCGTATGAGTTGGCCATTTTAAGGTTATGTATGATCACTCAATCAGTAAATTTCTTCTCAAAATTTCGCGTATACAATCACTTATGAACAGAAAGCATTGAATAACTATCCGTCTCGTTCACACTTGGGAATATTCTTATCAATCTAACACGAACCGAACAATAGCGTCGCATGTTTGATTTATACAGTCGCTTAGTACCGAACATTACGGATAATTATAGCGCGACCGAACAATCTTGAGTTTTTCATCAATTAATTAATTACACAACAAAAAGTTTTGTAATTATAATTGATGGAGTATTGAATAATGTATTGTGTACAATAAGATACCTTGTCTGTCCACTTTTATTTTATTTTTGTGTAGAGTAACCGTATTTTTTAAATCATGTACGATGTTGTGTGATATGAATTATTTACAAATTTAATAGTAAATTCACAACAAGAGTTCATCAAATCTCCCCTTTTTATTTTGTAAAGCGCTACGTCGGTGAATAAAATGTCATACCTCATTTAAGGTTTTCTGTACTATATATAAATAAAGCGAAGGCATAGGATACGGTGGTCCTTTTAAAAAAGCCAATTGCGAATTTCGTACTGTCAATTGGAGCGTTCAATAGCAAATCCCAAGTGGTCTTGTTCCAACTACACCTCCACAAAAGCCGAACAGAAGTAGGAGCTCAGCCCGCGAGCTTTTCAAGGGTGGTGGCTGCTTTCGGCGGGAAAGCAGCGGCTTGAAGTGAGGGGGTGGGGGAGGTGATGGCTCGTATTGATTTAGTGCCGTCGTCGACGTGGCTACGTAGCGTAGATAGGTGTTGGTCGGTGTCGCTTGATGCGCTTTTCTTAAGCCACGATGTGTCACAGCGGAGTGGTTGAGATGTAAGAATGCAAATTCGGATTGGTTTTTTATAACTTTTTTATATTCTTCATAGCTAAATCACGGTTTAATAACGCACAGTAATACAAATTTCGTGTACATTATTTATGAAAAAATTAAGAGCTGAGTCGATAACGTAATCTTGAAATCGTTTTAAAATAAATATGCATATATATATTTATTGCTTAGATGGATGGATCGAATTTCACAGCCTATCTGGTGTTAAGTGGTTTCTGAAACCCATAGACGTCTACAACGTAAGTTCGCCACTCACCTTGAGACATAAGCTGTAAGGTCTCAATGTAGTTACAACGGCTGCCCCACCC
>KZ245684.1:4683-19837 GCA_002197625.1 Bombyx huttoni
AACGTCGATGGCGATATGTCGCCGGACATGCTTTCGTTCCTCTGTTTGGCGAGAAATGTGAGATTCTGCAGCCTGTACCGAGGGCCACTCGCGATTTTGAACTGCGTGAGCGATGTGATGTAACCTCGTTTCGAGGGCACGTTCCGAAAACCAGCACTCTGGACCGGGGAACTCTTCAGTCCTTCCTAACTTTGCTAAAGTTTCAAGTTCAGATAGTGCGTCCGTGTCATCGTCATGATCACGATCCACCAAATGTGAAGTGCGTTTACTTCGTCGCAGCGTTCGTGTGTCGTTAATCGGTTTCTCTGTATTATCTTCCTCATCAGAAGAAGGTTTTCTATTTTCAGTCTTGGTAGATTTTTGATACCATTTGCGAGCACATTCAGCAAATGGTAGTTTAGGATCACAAAAGAGTTTATTATAGGTATCGCCCAATCCATGTCTGAAAGCAAGAAAAATAAGAATTGTTAACAAAATAAAAATTATAATAAAGCAAACACACCTATTGGAACTGGTAGATTTTTGCCAACCTAATATGGACTATTTACGCCAATGATATGGAACTCTCTTTCTACGTGACTGCAGTTCAGTTTTTAAGGTAACACAATCATTACAATAGAATTGACTTCATGTGTTAAAATGGGCGGTGGTATTGACGTCGTGGTATCTAAGATACGCGGCAACTATTCAATACCAGATATGGCACCTGAATCAAATTCTGATTGATTTTTTAAAAATCAAGATAAGTGTGTTTAATAAGTCAGACGTATCAGAAATTACATGTGTTTATCAAATGCAGCTGTAGCTAATTGAGACAGTGTAAAACATCAGTCATAAAGTACTACTACTTGAAAGTACTAGCTTGAATGTGGAAAAAAAACAGAAAAAAAAGGATTCCACATTATATATTATGGTGTGTTTCAGGTATAAAAGATTAGTAATAAAGGATAAGTAATGATTACAGAAATAGGATTTTGTGAAAAGATGGCGTAATTCAGTAGAAAAGTGATAATAAACGAAAGTGCTGGAGGAAAAATAGAAATGGATTATGTGAAGAATATTTTGATTATGCGTGAGTAATAATAGTTAACAGGGCAAGGCAGAGAATTAAATATTAATTATTACAGATTATGCAACTCCAAAATAATTTTGATGAAACTAACTTGCAGACAGCTCGAATGAGTAAGTTGTCGTGCGTAGCAGGCTGCCACCAACTGGGCGCATCGGCACTGGGCTCGCACAAAGACAGGCGTGACTCCAGTGCGGGGTGCGGCGCTACTTCTTCTCGTAACACGCGCAGCAAGTCGATTCTACACGTGACATTTATATTAAAGTTCATTGACCATTTATAGAACCGTTGAGAATCAATGGAAGCTCACAAATATACAAAATATCGGCGAGACTTTCTAGAGTGCCACAATACTAAGGCAGCCAACGGTACCTCGCATTCTGTGTACTGTGAGTTACAGATTCGTAATGCCAAATGCAGTAGCTCTTTACAATGATTAGTAAACCAGTTCCATAAAACGTTGAAGGCGTCCTGCATATCCTTAATATTATCAATATATAGAATATGTCCTTCTTAATCAATATTAAATCATAATAAAAATCATAATTTTCTGTCTACTTCACTTCAGTATTTGTTTTAAAACGTAATATGGTTGGTAAAAAACAAGAATCATTAAAAAATTGCTACATGACTGATGCAGCTATGTTGCATTGGCACAGAACGAGGCCGCCGCACAAACCAGTCTGGGATGCGGCACATGATGGATACGTACCTTATATGTACTACAATATAACACATTAGACATGGTTTTATATTTTTATAATCTTCTGATTTTATGATGATTTTTGTACATTCAATTTTGTTTAGCTAAAATAATATGTAGAGGGATTTTTGTAAGGGTAAGAATGGCTAGTATAATAATCTTATCAAAGTTACCTTTCTAAAGTAGCTATAGCGCGCTCTTCTCCTATAGGTTCCGCCTTTAGATCGGCTCTAGTCGGTAGTTCTGCTTCTCCAACAGATAGACCGCACTGACGTTTACACATTGCCATAAAAGCTTTTAGGTAATCAGTCAAAGCATCATCACTCTTCGAATCAAGTCGAGCTAATGTTCTAAAACGATTCCACCGCAAGCTTTTTGTCGATGGATCAAACTCAACTCCGTATGAAGCGACGGTTCTTCGGAAAGCCTCTTCATCCGCACGCGACCATCGCCATTGCGACGCTTCATCACGAGCTATCAGATCCATACGTTCCCGTCGTTCCATCTAAATAAAATTAATTAAAATTTGTAAATCAATATAAACAGGCAAGGCAAACAAAAAGTTCTGTACACCTCAGTTTATTAACAGATTTTTCTAGTACTCATCAAATAATTTTGAACTCTATAATAAAAATATCAGATATGTCTTTTTTCGGTCATTTCAATAGAGGCGGTCATATCAATAATCTTTAACAATTAATAATTACCTTGGCTTTTTGTTGAAGTTTAAGTTCCTCTCGTTTGTAGTTCCGTTGATATGCAGTGATGAGCCTCCTAAGCCGAGTGTTCAGGTCCTGCATGGAAGGCCACAGGTGAGAGCCGCTGCTGCCCTGCGTGCTGTCGTCATCAGGCCGCGGAGACGCACCGGGCGAGGTAGCTCCAGCGCCGCTCGACACCTCGTCTGTGCAATCTTCGTCACCTCCAACACCAGCACGTATTTTTCTTTCCTCGCTTCTGTTATAAACAACAAACATTTGACAGAAATCAGAAAGTGTTCGTCAGATACATAAAAGTATAATAATTTTGATTATTAGGTTTAAAAAAAAATTACAACAAGAGATACATAGTTTATTAGCTATTTATAAATAACCATGTAAAGAACTGTTGTCAATTTAAAATTAATTTGTCAGACAAAAAAATGTACAAAATTGTCAGGGTTCTGCTTTCAAACATATGGTGGTAATGGACTCCTAACATGGTCTACTTACTTTATGTCTGTACATTCGGCATCATCCGGTGGCCCCAGTTTGTCAATGTAACACAGTTGCGGGTCAATACGCATAGCAAGATAGTTTTCATAACCATGAATGTAAGTTCCAACTAACAGCGAAACATCACACTCTGTATCCCACCAGAGTCGAGGGGGCGCGCTATCTACTCCTCTCGGTACTCGCATACCTAAAGAACTAAAAATATTATAAATTAAGGTGCTGCTTCTCTAAAATGTTGATTGTTAAAAATTATTATTGGAATTTGTAATGAATTACAAGTTTTCCGAGTTCAAGGTATGAATTTAATAATGTGTGAATAATACTCAATGAACTTTCACATAAGTAATTGAGGCAAACACAATTAAACACTTGACTATGGACTACTCTTTTGTTCTTCTCGATGCTTAGTGGTCGGCCGGCTGTGACTTTCTGTTGCTCCGCCCGCTTACCTGCCCCTCAAATACCCACGAGGAGCACAAATAGGGATGTGCGCGTTACAAATTCATATTTGCCAGACATGTGTGTCATAAACAAATAAAACTTCTTGAAGCTGTTAGATGACTTTTATATTTATTACCAGATAAGAAACCTAGAGACGGGCAAATTATGATCTGATAAGAGTTATCATTCCATTTATAAATTTAATTACTCTATATTTTAGAATTTGGACTATTGTGAAAGTGTGTATTCATGTGTAGATTACCTTGAGTGCACTCCATTTTCGATTTGAGTTGCGTAATCGCCTATAACTTCATGTTTTATATAATACATCATCCGCACTCTAAGTAACACTCTAAAAAAATAAAAACAATGTATAAAGGCTTAATCACAATTTATATATATTGAAAATAGTAGTGGTCCTTACTTGTTAGCATGTCTAAATAAATGCTTTTTATAGCTGCTTTCTAAATATGCCTCACAATCATATTTTTCATTGGAGCTCCAATGATTTGAGTCTTCCCATTTTTGGACGTCATTTGCTTTTGGTATGTCTTTTGGTCTGTTTTTCTTCTTAGCATTTCTACCACGAGGTACAGGATTATGCAGACCACTATGATTTCTGGAAATTGTGACTTCACCATTTTCACATGGTTCAATGAGATCCCAAATGAAGTTTCTAATTTTTTCGTCTCCCTTATAATGCCGCAAGCAATACAAAACCTGTTAATTTAAAAAAATATATTATTCTGTTTACTCATACACAATCACAATAACATCAAATTACTTAAAATTTCAGTGTGTGCAATTAACTCAGCGAAAATCTAAAATTTTCTCGGTATTAGCATGGCAAGTCATCATAATAGATAATTCAATTGTTCTATTAAGAATCAATATTTCACTTACTATTATGCGTGCACAATCTTCAATGACAGGTATGGTCCAGCCTTTCCTTAATTGATTTTTATCAACAGTTTCCTCCCAGCGAGCCCAGCTGCAAAAATTATTTCTGAGATGTTAATCACAACATTTAAAACACTTAAGAGTTAGAATGTAATTTTTCAAAAAATGTATTGGAAATAGTGTAAGAAAGTTTTAAAGCTGTAGTGCTAACCTGACCCCTACACTTTAAAGTAAATGGATATTAAGTTCTTAGAGAGGGCACAACTTTTTTAGATATTCATACTATAGAGTTAGCAGTTTTATTCTGAAATGAAAATCTACTGAAAACGAAACCAAACCAACACAAATTGTATAATTAAGATTAATTAATTATTAAATGAAACATTAAACTCTATATATAACTGACATGACTTTCAAAAGGTAACCCACAGTCCTCCTAGAATTAAGTGATTCTTACAACCAAGACAGTGAGATCAACCAACCAACCAATATCAGTCGCGGTATATTTTGAGAGGAGATCACAAATTCAATTGATTTTAAAATTTTGTAACACTGATTTTATGTGATTTGATTTTTTTTACTTTGTATTAGATTTAAAGTTGTTAACCTTGACCTTGTAGGTCTTCTTGTTAGGGCATGAAAATTACCAATTAGTTTTAGAACCTATAATTTTTGACTTGACGTCCAATGAACCCTAAAAAATGATAGGTCTTACAGCTCCCGCAATCGGGAAGAGTTTAGGGTATTGGATCTTATAATAATATCACAAATCATTAGGATTTTAAAGTAAGCATAATATTATAGTAAGTATAATTCATACCCAAATGTAAGTAATCCTCTTTCAATCTTGAAGCATTCCGATCGGGTCCATGAACCATATACAACTTCTTCGTCCATAGGAACTCCCTCATGTCGAGGAATGTAATCATCACTTGCATATCGTCTACCTTTTTTACCAAACTTGTCCTTTTTTCTCTTACTTCTTAAACCTATGCCTGTACATAAAATATTAAGATAATGACCAATACTGTTACTAATAATACCTTTTTAATACACCACACAGCACACATTTAGTTATGTGTACTTAGTGCAAGTTTCGTACAAAAAATTGAATGACATGACTACTGACTACTGGGTATATTGAGTATACATTGCTCATAACTCATTAACGTTCAATGAATAACTCTGAGTGTGACTGGTCATTGGTTACTTTATTCATATGACGTTTACTGGCCGTCAGCAGTGTCCTTTTTCTAGTTTTTGTTTATAGGCATCTAATTGAAATAAAAGTTACTTGATTAATGAGCCAGTAATGTTAACTAACATTTTGCACTCATACAACAGGACTAGGTAGGTATGTTAGCTGCTAGGGGTGTTGATCCGAATATATAAAAATCGGAGTTAACTTTAACGTGATCAAGTTGTTAAAACACGCACTAAGCACATAGATATAAGTAATGATAAATTTAGTACCAGTTTCTCTTTAGTTTATGAACTGATTATTCAACAGCCTCTGATGAACCTTTTCACTTTGATATCGATTACTAAATTTTGTAAGTCTTTTTCAAAATGTCCATATAAAAACACATGATATAAATCTATATCTCAAAAGCTCTTGATTTTGATTGAATTTCAATTATTGAGTGAACTGAATAATTGCTCACGTAGTTTTTATAATAATAGTCATATAAGTACTTTGTAATATACTATGATTAATTTGTAATATTATATTAATACATACCATCTTCGTCGTCTTCAGAATCTGGAGTAACTTCCATATCGGACATCTCAACTGGCCCGTCATCATGACCATATCTTTTTATAACAGTTCGTTTTCTAGGTTCAGTAACAATAAGGTCCTCATCTTCTTTTTTTTCCGTTGTATCAATTTCAGCTTTCTTTGCCCATTTATTCCAAAAATCAGGATCTCTAATGTCTATATCTGACCTTTGATCGGTGGCAGCAAAACTAGCTTTTGAAAATGTTGAACCCTTTTCGGATTCCATTTGAATAACTTGAGTCCTACGAGCTAATATCATTTCAATATCCTCTTCACAAAACTTATCACCAGCGTTATCTTCGTCCATTACTGCGCCATATGCACCTTTTTTAAGTAAATCTTCGATTTCTTTTTTTGACAATTGTTTCAAACCTGTTTCTTTTCCTTGACTAGTATTCATGCTCTGTAAAATCGCTTTATCAAGACCTAACTTCAAAGAGGCTTTATCGAACATTTCTCTTTCGTACGTATTACGACATATTAATCTATAAATTTTTACCATCTTTTGTTGACCAATACGATGACAACGAGCCTGAGCTTGAAGATCATTTTGTGGATTCCAATCACTATCATAAATGATCACAGTATCAGCTGCAGTTAAATTTATTCCCAAGCCCCCTGCTTTAGTACATAACAAAAATACAAATCGGTCTGAATCTGGTTTTGAAAATCTGTCGATTGCTTCCTGTCGCAGGTTTCCCCTTATTCTCCCGTCAATTCTTTCATACGGATATTTTCTAAACATTAAATAATCTTCAAGTATATCCAAACATCTAACCATTTGACTGAATATTAACACGCGGTGACCGCCAGCTTTTAATTTTGGCAATAATTTGTCAACTAAAACCATTTTACCAGAAGATTGAATTAAAGCTTTGTAATATGCTTCTTTATCTTCTCCATATGTTTGTTTATAATCAAATTGTATTTGATCCTCAGCACCGTTCAGTAAATACGGATGAATACAACATTTACGTAATTCCATCATGGTATTCATCAAATTAGGAATGTTTGCTGCTGAAGCTGTGCCTTTTTGCAAGAAACTGAAGTTTCTTTCCAGAATAGCTCTGTAGTATTTTTTTTGTATATTAGTTAGCTCGACTTCGATAATAGTTTCTTCCTTGGGAGCTAATGTTTTTTCAACGTCTTCTTTCAATCTCCTTAGCATCATTGGTTTTAACAGGGCTTGTAATTTAAGTACTTCTGACTCGGTTTTCAATTGTCCAAATTCATTAAGAAATGCATCACTGCTCGAAAACTGAGATGGTTCCAAAAAGTTTAGAAGGGAGAATAATTCATTAACATTATTTTGCAAAGGAGTGCCGGATAATAACACTCTATGCTCCAAATGAAGTTGTCGTAGACCTTCGAGTAACTTACAATTTCGATTTTTAAGTCTATGAGCCTCATCTATAACACATATTCGCCAGTTAAAGGATTTAAGTTCTTGAAAATCAGTTACAATAATTTCAAAAGTGGTTATTAGAACATTAAATTTCGTAAGATCTCTAATTGGTTCTCCGAGTTCACTTTTGTAATAAAATTCATATTCTTGAATCATACTTTTACTTTGTTGTGATCCATGATATACTATCACATTCATGTCTGTCCATGCTTCGAATTCTCGTTGCCAATTTGGAATAGTAGATAGTGGTGCTATAATAAGGAAGGGTCCTCGGATACCATATTCCCAAACTGCATTTACGAATGTTAAGCTTTGAATAGTTTTTCCTAGACCCATTTCATCTGCCAAAATACAGTTCCTGTTATTGTGCCACGAAAATAGCAGCCAGTTTAATCCTTCAAGTTGATACGGTCTTAATGTATTTCCGCCTTTGTACAGTGGGGATTCTTTTAGTTGAACCCATAGTTCCGTGGACGGCCTTTTTTTGTATCTCCACCTATCCTTGGCTGGAGTTTCACTAAAAATTTTATACTGTTTAATTTTATCAACATCAACATCTTCTTCTAATTCCCATGTACTATCTTCATATTGCAAACTTTTCCATTTGACCAGATAATGTTTTACAACTGAATTGTTAGCGGGATCTTCATTTTCTGACATATCTAAAATACGTTCCACTTCTACATAGTCCGGATTGAATGGTTCATCATCCAGCAGTTCAAATATGTTCGTTTGCTGAGCTTGTTTTTGCTTAAAACGTTTTATTTTTGAAAAGATTCTTTTATCACCTTTGTAAAGTTCTTCTTCTGTTTTCCATTCACAATGCAAATATGAAAAATTACGATATTTTACAAAATATTCTTCAACATCGACCATTATAGGTTTCTTTGGTTTTTGAATCGGTTCGGTAGGTTCGGAATCCTTTTCAGTGACAGCTTTTATATCTTGTTTCTGTGTTTCCTCTGTGAGATCTTTATTTGTTGCAACTTCTATTGTTTTTTCCTTTTCATCTTCCATTTTCACATTATTTGAGCTAGAGCCTGACATTTCAATTTCCGTTACATTTTCGACTTTGGAGTCGTTTTCACTCTCAGGTTTAGGAGTGACTTCAAGAGGTAAGTTTTCCAATTTTAATTCTCGTTTACCCATTCTAGAAGCTAAAACATGTTGAACTATCATTGAATCTTCTTCTGTGGTATTAACATAAATGTAGTTTGGCTTCGGTGTACCATCGAGCCTGCTATTATCTTTGGTTTCATTATTAAATTCTTCAGTCTTGGTTTCTTTTTCAGTTTTGGGAGTCGATATAGTAAACTCATCATCAGACAATCGCAACATTACGTCATCTGTGTATTTTTTTCTTTGTGTATTCCGAGCAGACCTTCGCTTTAAGCTGTCATCAGCTTCTGGAGGAGGAGAAGGTGGAGGAGTGGACATCATATCATCAGGTTCACCGTCAGAATCTGGTATTAATCCTCCTCGTTTTTTTCGTCTACCAGTAATCGGTCTCTTTACAGTGAGTTTTTTACAACTATTCCCTCCAGATGAACGTTTTTTAGTTTTCTTCCTTTGGCTATTTAACTCCAATTCGTCTTCTTTTTCCATCAGGTCACGTTTTGCCTCTGCTTCTTCTAATAAATCTTTTATAGCTATTTTTGAAACAGGTATATCATCAAAATCAGTTACCGTAGTTTCGTCTAAAGTTTTTTCAGATAAACTTATGCTGGTTTTATTGGCGTCTGCATCAAATGTATTTTTGCAAGGAATGTCACTTGCCTTAGAATCCTTATTTTCATGTTCCAGAAAATCATAGTTAGTGGTGGTATCAGCCTGAATTTCAGCCATATCTTTTTTTGATATTCTCTTTCTTTTCGGAGTATTGGGATCTTTAGGTTCTCGTTTTTTACGCTCTTTCACAACTTTCTCCCCAATTTCTTTACTATCTTTTGGAATTCGAGGTTTTCTTTCTTTACTTTTTCGTGGTCCTCTTTGTTTTTTTACTTTACCACCATTCATATCATCAACCGACATAGCACTGCTATCTAATTGCGATATGTCTTCATTTAATTCAAGCTCCAACTCTGATGTACTTTGCAAACCAGTACCAGCAGTCACGCAATCTTCGGAAACCGGTAACTGGTCTAAAGGTTGAGAAGAAATCGGGTTATTTTTGTCTTTTTTTGCTCTTGGTTTCCTAGGTTTAGCTGGACCTTTTGCTCGTCCACGACCTGTTGTACTAGAGACTTGAGGGCTTTCCACCATTTTTGATCCATAAAGAGGATTTTGTAGAATGCAATTTGGTCCTCCATTACATTTATCATTTGTTTCGTGTTGTTGTAACAAATTCAACCTGTCTTGCAAGCACCGAATCTTTTCTTGATTTTCATTAGAAGCAGGTAAACTGTACATTTCGTGTATTTGTTGTTGTATCGACATTCGTTCTTGATGATGGGTTACAGTATACAAATTTGGTAAGGTGGAATGCGACATTGAAGCAGACCCCATGATTAGAATATTAGGAGTTGTATTGGGAACAATATTGGAAACGTTGGTAGTAACAGTCGGATGTACTGACTGAACGTTCATAGGTAAAGTAACTGGAATATTTGAGATGTTTTGTTGAGTAGTTTGTTGCACGATTGGCACAGCATTCATAATTGAAATGCTCTGCGGCGGAGGGACACACGACATATTTGGTGATGTAGTATTATTGAGTGCTGCTACACTTGAAGTAACTACTGTAGTATTTAGATTTTTAATGGGAAGACTAACTGGATTCGACTGGGCAACTGTTTGTGCACTGGAACTTCCACTTTGAAAAAAGCTAGCAGAAACCGTAAGAGGTATATTGTTGTGAATAGTAGCATTATTATTACTAGTAACAAGAGGAAGGGATACAGCCTGAGGAGGTACATTCGAGTTAATTGATGTAACGTTTTGAATATTAGAATTGTTAAATCCTTGACTTCTATTCGTATTCATTGGTGAAATATTTTCAAATTGGGCTGCAGTATTTATATTCGCTAGTATACCGGCAGGGCGTATTGATGGAAGCTGCTGTGTAGTAGAAGGCATTTGAGTAAGAATATTTGCTGCATTAGCTGTGGATGGAACTGTTGGTAGTTGGCTAGATGTTATAGCATGACTTGTATCTTGATTTTGAATAAATTCTGCAGGTTTTTCTTGAGCTTCAAGATCTTTTTCACATTTCAATATATTTTCATCTTTTTCAACGTTCGCGACTGAGCCTTTCAATTCAACATTTTGACTATCATTTCTTTCTTTTGTTTCGGTTGATTCAGTAGACACAGTCGAATGTTTATTACTTTGTAATAAGTTACCAGAATTGGCAATCACATCTTTCGAAGAATTGGTTGCATTAGAAGTCACATCAGCAGGTGATATGAATTGATGTGATTCATCTAGTGGTTTTTCGGTTTCTGTATTAGCTTTATCTACTATATTGTTATCTATGTTTGAAGAACATACAGAAATGGTTTTAGGCAATTCCGGTTTTGATGCTGATTTAGACATAACTTCACTCGTTTTAATAAGAGGTTCATTATTTTCACTCTGATTAGTATTGCTTACAGGAACTGATAGTTTATTTTGATTCCACTGAGAAGGTGAAGAGGAAATATGGCTTACAGCAGGTGAACCTGGATTCCGTTGGTATTGATACTCTGCACTAGTCGGCAAAACCATTTGCTCTAAAGCTTGTAGCGTGTTTTGAGAATTGTACGATGTAGGTGGAGGAGGTCCACTTGAAACAGGCGATGGAACATGATTCCTAGAATGAGGTGAAGCACTTGGGCCTTTCACTGGTGACATCACAGGACGAGGTGATATCTGCGGCGCTGGTTGCTGACGAGGGGAAATTTGTGCTCTAGGAGACATTTGCGGGGACAGTTGAGAAAACGCAGGGCGATATTGAGGACTTCCAGATTCAATTCCTGGTGCTTTTACAGTATATTGGTTAGAAACATTCACATCAAGAGGGTGTTGAATTTGATGTGGTTGGTAACTCATAGGCACTGAATGATGAGGAGAAGCATACGGCAACTGGGTTGGCACAGGATGTGGTGGAGCAGATGCAGGTGGTGCTGGAGATTGTCGAGGTACATGATGTAAAGGAGTTGGTCCACCATGATGAAGATGTACATTAGGGTGACTTTGTATTGATGAGCCAATTGAACCAGAATGGCTAGTCATGCTTTGATGAGGTTGATGTTGAGGTATAGGGCCGTGAGACTGTCCGTGTGGCAGTCCATAGTGTGGGTTTACATCCATTTGTTGATGATATGTAGGATGTTGACTAATTCGTGACGCTGCCGGTGGATGCATCTGGGTGTAGCTTGGATAATTCTGCAAATAATTAACACAAATTACAAGTGTTAACAAATGGTTCATAATTTCAGAAAATAATTAAATAACTTAAATACATTATTTTGAAATTTCCATTTTTCACTGTTCAAATTGGATTTAGGAAAAGTTATAATATAAAAAAGCTAGCTTGTGAGTTAAAAATGCTACGGCAACTACTAGTTTTAAAAACAATTAAAAGTTTATTATTCCTAAATTAACATAATAATAGTCACCTGCTGTTGACCATAAATTTGTTGAGACGTAGGTTGTGAGAAATGTGGCTGCCTAGGTAAATATGGGCCACCCTGTCCTTGCAGTCCTCCAATGCTGGAACCCTGTATAATCAAGTTAAAAACAAGTTTTTAATATTAAATGGATACTAGTGAATATATGAGGGACGGACCCCCAGTAGTCGAAAGTCGGCAATAATTAATTGAAATTATTAGTCTGAATATTATTGATTCCATTGTCAAAGACTATTGCTTATTAACTATAACAATCACAGATTTTGCCAAAATACGAAATAGACAAATAAAAAAAAACTATTCTTAATTTGACAAGAGACTTTAAAGAATAAACAAAAGACTATGTTAACATGTGTTCTTTTTCCTATCTATTAGCTAGTAGCCTAAGAGGCTATTCTAGCCACGCCTGTATGGGTAGGTGAGCTAACGTGCTTAACCTGAGAGAGATGTGTGTCAAGTACATGGTAGGATGTATAATGTTTTTTTTTATTTGTATTTTGTAAGCACAATTTAAAAAAAACAATGCACTCCTCTATTTTTTCGAAATTTTCGTACAAAGAGGGTGGTAAACATTTTTGTTTCACATATTAATTTCTAGGAGTATACAATAGAGCGAATATGCATGTGCATGCTCTATTATATGTATTGAAAAATTATACATTCCAAGATGGTCTAAACCACCTACTTTTAGTTCACTTATAAATAAAAAATAATCACGTTAAGTGACACATGACGTTCTAAATGTGTTTAAAGGGACTAAAATGTAAAAAACATTCTTAATTAAAACTACCTTTATGGTTTAATATCTTTTTTTTTAATCATCATTATGTATCATTACTTATTTTTTACAGAGAATTAAATATATAGAACAACAATCAAATGTAAACAAACAACACCTTACATTATTCCAATAAAAGGGTACTGTAAAAGTAGTTTTAATTACACCTATGACTTAGGAAAACCGAGGAAAATACTATAAACCTTACTTGTTGTGGAGGATATTGATGCATTTTTTGTTGATGTTCATATGAATGTCTGTAATTGGGTGTGATTGAAGAATATCTATTAGAGCCAGGTGGACCTGACCAAACTCCCAAGTCTCCTATACCTAAAATGCAATTTTGAAAAAAAAAATTAAGGTAAAATGATAAATAGTTGCATAAATATTTTTAAGTGACCTACCCACTTTTCTATTGTTACTTCTACTTTTATATAGAAAATCAATTATTTATCTTTTATTTAAAGAAACCAAAACTATGCTAACTAAATCATATAAATAAGATTACTTGCAAATTTATAACTAACCTGGTTGATCCGGCATGGCGTACATCGCGTCTGGTCCTGGATGATAGCCTGGGTATGAATGTGAAGGATGTACATGATGAGAAGGGTGAAGCGGGGCATGTGGCGGCTGTGGAAGTCGCGGCCGCGGTGGATAACTGCTATACTCATGATAGTCTGGCGCTGGAGGACCAGGGTTGGCATTTGGTACTGGTTGCGAGCTTGTACTTATACCCTGTGCACTATTCCCAAATGAAGTCAATTTTTGTATTCCTCCTTCAGGTGCTACGCCACTTTGAGGATAGGGTTGTCTGTAACTATATATATATATATTATCAAAATATAGATATCATCATTTGCATGTTTTACTGTTCATGCTACTAAAATATTAATAAAAATACCTATTATCTGTGGCATCTTTATTTTCTCCTGCTGATGATGAGCTGCCAGCAAAGCTGTCTGTACCACCAAGGTCAGTGAGTCCTTCCAACATACCGCTTCCATCATCACCAAATAAATTGTATGAGTCCATCACTCTATTACGAGTGAGTCACTATAATGTATCCTTCAGGTAAAACCTTTTGAAATTTGGTTATGCCCATTTTATACTGTAAAAAATAAACTAAGTTTCAGTTATTTTGTAGACTATTTAACAGATTTATTTATAACTTATATCTTTTTATGCTGCTGCATTAGATGTATGTAGGTATATGTTACAAATGCAAATTCATTGATAATTATATTAATTTTTATATCTCAGAAGCTAATACAATTTTGGTGCTTATTTGAATAATCCTGATAAACGTAAGTTGCTCAGACACAAATATGTTCAAGTTGCTCAATATCACGAAAAGCTTAGTTGCAATTCATTTATGCTGCACATGAATAGTGATAATTCTCACAGGGAAGCCAGTTAAGGTCTGAGGCCAGTTAAATATTCCCTTACTATCTATTACAGAATGTACAATGGATCTATGAGGTAAGATAAAACGAAAAATCAGCATAGTCCTTCTTCACGACAATTAGGAGATAGGCATAAGAAATTAGGAAAGGTAATTAATTTGGCAGTAACACTGATTATCAAAACGGGCCTCTAGGACCGAGATTATTGCATCAAGATATCCGGGCACACTGAACATACAATAGCTCTAAAAGCAACAGATTTGATAAAAATATTGGTTCTACTCAAACTAACATTCAGCTAAGATTTTCTGATGCTTATCTCCTTACATAAAAAAAAGAAGATGATACATTTGGTTTAATTTCTACGTTAGCATTTCTAAACCTGAACTAGAATAGCATTAATAAGTACTGCAACAAAATACATCTAGAAGTATATTATTAAGATTTTATTACAAAATATAGTATCACAAAAATAAATTATTTTATAACAAACTTACGGTAATTAATATTTCATAACCAATAAATAATATAAAAGCAGATATTTTACTCTTGTACACCCAATGTTATACAAAATTATGATCAAGAAGTATGTTCTCAACATAGTAGGGTAAATCTGTTGAATGGGGATAGTGGTGGTTCAAAAGTATTTTGAGATTATTTAATTTTGTTTCACTCACACTGACTTGAATAATTTCTGAATTTGATCATCATCAGAATTTTACTAAATTTATTTTTGAAAGCTTTTTGTTAGAATATTTTTAATTCTGATTATGTGATTGCACTGATCCCACAAATATTATCTAGTCAGGTCATAAATTCTGTCACATGTTTAATGTAAAATAATTGAAACA
>ASCI01329620.1:0-12035 GCA_002197625.1 Bombyx huttoni
AGCAAGAGCCAGCGCGGGGTCTCCGGCGGCGACACTCTATCCGGTTACGGCGAGCGGGAGGTGGAGCCGGCGGTGGCACCCTCGGTGCAGGCGTTGCGATCCCGCCACCTTCATCATCCAAGTTTACCTGAACAATTAAAGGATGATGTACTTCCACTACACGCGATATCTATTAGCGTTCCGAACGTTGATCTACTCATCTAAAATTTTTTTTGTTAATTTGTATTTTATATACCTTGTGGTTGTATTTATAACAAAACTACTCATCGAAGGTTTAACCGTTATTAGTAATATATACCACGTAAGTCTATCCCTTGTTATGTTCAGTTTCGTTTTTATTTTATGTCCTTTGTAATATAAATTAAAGCTTCGGTCTGCAAAGTCGGTCGGTAAAGCTAGCAACTTCGGTCAACTATTTAATAATTTCATTTTTTTAGTTTTGCAAGACGTTAATTCACGTTTTATTATCAACTGAAGCGGCAACAATTCGTACCATAGTTTGAAAGATTTTGATATCCTTTAAATTACCAATAAATGATTAGCCATTAAACCATTGTGAATAATGGTTTTTATGAAACTTACTAGACTAAAATAGACTGTTTTCTTTTAATAGTTAAAAACTTAGAAAACTCCTAAGAATTATATTCGAATATAGGTGTAGATTTTAAAAACTTGTGGTTGAAGTGATATCGTACCTTTGTAAGGTTATCTGCCAAGAGGGCGGGGCGGTGGGAGGGCTGCGCGGACGGCACGAGCCTGGCTGCGAGATGCAGACGTCCCTCGGAGCGAGAGCCACGTCGGGTGTCTCCGTCCCGCGCACTGCACCCGCCCGGAACCGCGCTCTCTTCGTCATCATCTTCTTCTCTGACTATACTGCATTTTCTAGACCTCTATAATATCAAATTTTAAATTAAATAAAAACGCTCCTGGCATTTTTTATAATTAGGTGTTTTGTAAGGTCGCACGGTCTTTCACATCTCCCTGCTTAAATCTGTCATGAATAAATGATTTCTATGGTTAGAAAATTAGGTCAAATAGATTTTTTTTAAGCTAAATAGGTAAATTATATTGACCGGTGGGACGTCCTGCGGCGTCCGTGGCGTGCGCGGTGCCAGGGCGCGCGCCGGAGGCGCGAGCAGAGACTGCGGGGCGGCGCGCTGCACGCTCAGGACCTCGGGACGTCGGGGGCCCTCTTGTCTGCGCAACGCTTCCGACCTGGAATACCAGATCGATTGTGAATGTAGTAAAGATTTTTTTTTCTCTAATGTGGAACTAAAATTGAAAATCTCACCTATTTGATTTCAACTTTCTTTCGGCGAGTAAAAAATAAGTTGCCGTTATGTGATTGTACTCGTTTTTATCTAGAGCTTCCAATATTTCTTCTTTAGCGGCTATCGAGCCACTAACCATTCTTTGTATTATAGCTGAACGGTCCTCATCAGTTAATTGTTCTTTGGCAACGAGCGGCGTATCGAAGTCTTCTATAGTGACACCTTCACCTGCAGTGACCCAAGGATCTGTGGCAATTTCTGATAAGCACGCCCGCTTCTCTGGTTCTCTCACTAACATTCTTCCTATGAGCCTGGAATTGTTTTTCTGTGTAATCTACACAAGGTTATATTTTTAAAGCATTCAAACCTAATGTTTGGATTTAAATCTTCCTCCATAGTCAAAAATGAATATTCATTTTACTATGATGGAAGAGGGAAGTAAGACGTTTTTCATATATATTTGAGCTTTCAATCCCAAATCTCAAGGTACCTATGGTCTCCAGCCATCCCATATGGTACTTAGGAAAAGAGCCTACCTCTTCTTCAAAGGCCGGCAACGCATCTGCAGTTCCTCTGGGGTTGCGGATGTTTATGGGCGTCAGGATTCACTTAACATCAGGTGAACTGCCTGCTCGTTTGCCCCTTTTTCAATAAAATAAAAAAAAAACTTAATATCTCCAACGGACACTAAAAAACATGAGCTACATATTTATTTACCTTTTGCATGAATTTGAAATGTGTGAAGGGATTGTATATTTACAATCCATTATCATTGTTAAAGTTTCACTGTCGTTAGCTTCCTGAAATGGAGCCTGTCCACATACTAACATGTAGAGAATGACACCGAGGGACCAGACGTCAACAGCAGGAGCGTCATATGAGTCACCCAACAATATTTCAGGAGCTGAATAGGCAAGTGAACCACAAGAAGTCTCTAATTTCTGACCTGGACAAAATTTATTGCTAAAACCAAAGTCAGTCAATTTGACTAGTCCTAATTTTTCGAAAAAAACTACATTTTCAGGTTTCAGGTCTCGGTGAACAACATGTAATCTGAAAAACAAAAAAGTAAAACTTTTAAAGCTATATACGAGACTATCATTGTATTATATGATTAGTTATGTTAGTATTTAAAAACAATTTTATCATGCTCTTAATTTTTGTAATGCAGCAGCATCTTTAGGTGGTGAGATGTAATATGTGACTATTTATGCTTCAGGCCTAATAATAAACAAAGTAGGACAACACTTAGATTGTATTTCATATGATAAGAGAAATCAATTATTTGAAGTCTCAAGGAGACATGCCTTTTTTCGCTTAGGTGGGGGAATGAGCTCACAGCACCCCAGGTTAATTACCATTTGAGGGTTTTAATCTTTATTATACAATATTATTTATATAAGGAAACCTGTCAATGCGATTTACACAAGTAAAAAAACCCAAGTTTACATTAATTTGTAACACATGATACGATTTATTTAATAAGGTTAAAATACAAACCTATGGCAATACGAAATTGCACGAACTATTTGTCTGAAATAATCACGTGCCAGAGATTCAGAAAGACCAGAGTCGTGTCTCATAATATAGTCATATAAATCACCACCATCTCCTAATTCTAAAATTAAATATAGCTTAGTTTGTGTATCTATTACTTCATATAGGCGTACAACGTTTGGATGTTGAACCAATTTCATACATCGAACCTGTAAACCAAAATATGAGATTAATAAGTAGTCTTAATAATAGGAATAATTTGACTGAACACATTTTTAGTATAAAGTAGTGAGTTTGGTAGTTTCTAGTTTTGATAAAGATTTACATAAAGGAAATCTATAAATTACGTCATGCGTAAATATGACCTTTTTAACAAAACATTATTAGCTTTTTGAATGAGAGAACTTAATTGAAGTTCAATTAGAAATATCAAATTGTTTATGAATCTACAGTGAAAAAACCACTAATTCTAAATATGTATATAACTCAACTTCAATCTATATGTTGCTTAAACCAATATAAAACATAATACAAGAAGACAGTTTTCAAATAAACAAGCACCTAGCACCTAAGCACCTAGGGAAAAGTATAGTAGTTTTTAGTAATAGTTTTCAACTTATGGAGTAGGTTAGGTACGTTAATTGAAACTCTTAATGATTTCTATATTATTAAAAAGTTTTTTCATTTAAACATTAAGGTGCAAATTAAATTTTGTTTTGTAACTGTGAAACAAAAAAAAACTTTACCTCCTGAAATAAATGGGACTTTGATACATCATCCAATTTACTCTTGTCAATCACTTTGACTGCAACTTTTTCTCCAGTAAAGACATGTCTAGCTAGCTTTACAACAGCAAAATGTCCTGAACCAAGAGTGTCAAGTAAATCATATAATCCTGCTATTTTTGTGTCATATGTGCCACTGGCTACATTAGTGCCATTGTTATTCACTGCCATTTCCTAAAAACATTTAGATGTATTATGAATATAGCACAATACTTTCTATTTTAGCTGCATGTAGCCTCTCAATTCATAAAATAAAACAAATATTAATTTAAGTAAAATTCATAAAGTTTTGAAGAAAGACTACTTGAGCTAGAGACCTTATTTTTATATATTAATTATTTTATTTGACCATTTGTCATATTTATAATTCTTCAGTGTTCTTAATAATGCAATTGTAATGCATACATACATAAATGTAGTTGTAAATAATACAATAATCTATTTGTATATAACTGCTTCTAGCTATTGACACAATGAAATCTCAATCATATCCAGTGATGAATTTGTCCTAAGGTAGCCAAGACTGAAAATGCAGCACTGATCACTGATCACTGACTATGCATGAAGATAGTCTGGAAATTATGAAGTATAATATTATTGAACACTATTGGACATTGACAAATTGCATTTTATGATGCTAATAATAGTTATTAATATAAAATGTTAAAAAATGACATTTATTTTAAGTTCACAGTTAATTTTATTTCAGGTAAAATTTAAATTAAATAATTAGTTTATTATAATTAGTAGTATAAATAATGAGTAGTATTGTAATATTACTATTACTATCATGATACATTATTTTTATTGATTTGATTAACTGATATTATGTATAAAATTCTCTTTAATGTGCATATTTGAATAAGTATGACCAATCTAGGATTTGCATTTCCATGACCTATTTTTGTTTTATTCAATGATAAGTAAATGGAAAATTAAAACCAAAAACAAATTATTTAGTATTTAATTTAAAAGTCAATTAACTGGTTACTTCATTATTAAAAAAATACTTCTTTTATTACCTGTAAATAAATAGTCTGAAAAATGTAAACCAATACTTAAAATGTATAAAATTGTTCCTTTTTACATATTATAAATTCTACCCTTTAGTAGAAAACTCTTTGTAATAAATTTGGTGTGTGTCAATACTTGTCAAATTATATTATATTTATAAAATTACATCATACAATAACACAGTAAAGAGAGAATGGCTAAAAAATTAAATTGATCTTTTAGAAATACAGCTTCGCCATTTCACAAACACTTTACCATAGACTTTTTATTAGCTCGTCCATTCTATACGCAAAGGAAACGTTGCATAAACCAGTCAAGAAAGTGAAACTAAATCTAATATTTGATCGATTTTGATCATGTAATGATTTGAATGAGATAAGATAAGTATATCAATACCTTATTTAAGTATTGGATGAGATGAAATGAAATAATTTTTCAATAGCTTACTAGGATTTGAATAAGAGTTTATCAAACTTTTTGGAAGATCCCGAAAAGCCTTATCCAACGTTATCGTTCAATTTATGATAATAATATTAACGGAGGACAAATCGTGCACTGTCATCTGACGCTAAACAAGGATTCCCTATATCTCGAGGAATGTTTGCCCGATGTGAGACTAGAATCCGTGGTCCTCAGCCTAGCAGTTTGTACCCTTAACAACTGTACCACTGATTCAGTAAGTTTTTTAACCCTATAGACGAGCGTATAGCCTACTTCACCGTTATTCATGAACCTCAACAATGCTGGGACAAAACTAAGCTACCACTACCGCTGAGTTAACTGTTTAGAGCCTATAAAAGTATGTAATTGTGGTAAAACGAAACGAAGTAGCTAGACATGCTTCCTCAGGTTCTTCTATAAAGTTGACTGAAAAGTTTCGTTATAAAAACCACAATGTTACTACAACTTCATTTCATCCCAAATGATGAGATCGATATATTTCGGTTATATAATTCAAATAGATAACATTTTTAACTTCATTTCATTTTTATATTGCACCAGAATATGAGAAAATATAAGACTTGACTTAAAAGTCAGGCAGTTAAATCGTAAAAAAGCAAATAAATATGACAGGAGAAGGAAAAATCAAGATCGAGAAAAGACTTTTTGACGAAAACGCAGGGAGTGAAGTTCTGTGATTTGTTTGATAGTGTCTATTGAGTGTTTCTTCGGGTTTAAATATGTAATAACGGTGCTTTATTAACTGTTTAGCATCTGTGAAATTGGGAATGTGGGAAAATGAAACCCACCAAATGAAAGCCACCATCGTTTTGGGAACCTCCAAAAAGTCCACTGAAGTTTATGGTCCACTATTCCTATGGTCTACCAAAAAAGTCTCAGTAACCACTACCTTACTGATATTATATTTCATTCTATGTCATGTCATCTCATTTCATTTCATGCCATGTTTCATAAAATTATAACGTAATTATACTGAGAGCTTAAACCTTAGGTGGGTGGTGCATTAACGTGGTAGATGGGCTCCAGTAACCACTTAACATCACATTAATTCATTAATGTGACAAAAACATAAATTAACTTCATATTAATAAAAGATTAGACTGCATGATATGAAACGTTTTTATTAAGAGGTTTTTTATTATGAAAAGATAGCTTGATCTCTGCGACAACTGCCAGTAAAATCACGTCTGAAAGAAGTTTTGAATTTCTAGTATTTACAGTCCGTATAAACAATATCTGTCAATGTAATACTTTATAGGCATTCCGAACTTCTTAGTGATGGGCGATGAATTATTGTGAGCACAGACTATAATAAACTATCGATATTTTAAATGAAATAAATTAAAATTAATTTATTTTTGAATTTTATTTTATATTTTAATATCATAACATTATTTACATTTGTACATATTTGTTCTAAAATAATATTGAGTAAATAAAATGCCTTTTCTTTCCAATTTTTGACCGCCAAATGTGAAATTTGAACCTCTACACAACACCGCTTTTCACGGTAAATAAAATGTTGCAATTATTAAAAAGGGTTATCGACAATGTATCTGGAGAATATTGGAAGAAACTGGTAATAAAACAGAAAACTAATGGGAGAAGATTGGGCGTTGGACGTATTTGCGAACAAGAGCTTATAATAAATTTACAAGATTGTTGTAGAGATTCAGAAACTAGTTCAGATATGGATTTGGCATATACTCCTTTACGTGAATTATTCCATTTTATATTAAATTATTAATGTCGTTTAGTAACATTGAAAATTTAATTAAACTCAATTATATGTTACATAAATATTATATTATATATAATACTGTAAGAAACACCGATGATTACTATGGATTTTTTTTTATATCCTGTCAGCCGCTGGGAATGTCAGTTTGACATAGGTCCATAGATGATACACTTAATATTTCATATGTCGCAGAGATCAAGCGATCTCATGTGAAGTACAGTTTTTAAACTACCACGACCCGGAGATAAAACGCTCAATGCTTAGGAACAGTGTCTTTACAAAACAACCGACCATCTCAACTATATAGAAAAAAATCTATATTTTCGTCTTAAAGCTACCAAAACAAAAGACAACAAATAATTCCGGGGAACCGTCCTCTACTTCAGAATCTATTCAAATATTTCTTAAAGACAAGAGGCTATCTGAATTGCCGCTATGTCTTTAGCCCATGATTTAAGAAACAGCACAAGGACTCGTGACGTTCATATAGTGGAAAATGTTACGTTCACTTCCATGCTCCTTTCAGAATTTACACTAGCAGGATTGACAGCATCGGGTTTCCAAAAACCATCTCCAATTCAACTTCATGGTGTCCCACTAGGCAAATGTGGTTTTGGTAAGTTATCACTGCAAGGCTTGGGAATATATTTTTTATAGAATTATTTTAAGTTTGAAATAAAATATGACATTACTTATCATAATAACTGTAACTATTTGTCTAAATGCTGTGCTGTAACCTTGGTGAGTATGGTGATGATAATGTGTTCCTCTTCTTCCTCCTTTTTTTAAAAGATAGACATGTGAAAGAGGATATGAGAGAGAATGGTGGGAAAGCAAATATAATAGATATTAGGCCTAAATGGAAAAAGAGGATATGCTGTATCTAAGTGACATTTTGGGCTAAGGGACGAGAAACTGACAATGTGGTGATAAATCTTTGCTAAATAAATTTTTTTGGTTTGTTGTTACAGATTTGTTATTAGAAGCAAAGTCTGGTACTGGGAAGACTGCTGTATTTTCAATAATAGCATTAGAAAAACTAAATCTTAATAATGGTTTGCAAGTAGTTATCTTGACACCTACACGAGAAATAGCAGCACAGATATGCGATGTTATTAAACAAATAGGATCACACCACAATGGTAAGGGACTGCTATTATATGATTTTTTAGGAATCGCTACCTCACAAATTATTATTATGTTAATAATACAGATGGGATGAAATATATCACATTTAGTTGGAATAGAGTTGTTTCTAGAGAAGATTTATAGATCAGTTTGTACATAAAATCACAAACTAGCAAACAAACTATTGTGCTTGCTATAGTAGATATACCTGGCATTCCCTGGGTCATTATATAAACCATGTTAATAATAAAGCCATAAAATATCTTGGCATCTAATTAAATTCATATCTATTGGCAATTTGAGAATGATTAAATAAGAAACATGCACTATTTCAATAAAAAAGATGCCTTAGGTCTCTCCAAGCTCAAAATAAGAATAAGCACAAAATATAAGATGTAGCTAACACAATTTATTGTTATTGACTGTTGCAACAAACAACTTATTCCAATTGTTCCAGGTCTGAATGTTGAAGTCGTAATGGGAGGTTTATCTGTGAATGAAGACATAGCTAAGTTCAAGAAAAAAGTACACATTGTTGTTGGCAGTCCAGGTCGTCTAAAACATCTCATTGCAGGAAATCATATCAATTTATCTAGTGTTCAACTCTTTGTTTTAGATGAATGTGACAAACTGGTAGAAAAGTCTTTTCTGAATGATATAAACTATATATTTTCAGCTTTACCTGATCATAAACAAGTTATTATGAGTAGTGCCACTTATCCAGAACATTGTAAGGAAATCATTTGTAAATTTGTAAAAAATGCTCAACATATTTGCCCTGATAGTAACAATATCTTACTAGGTATTACACAAAAAGTAACAACAGTGAAGTACAATAGCAACATAGTAAAACAAACTCAAAATAGATTTGAACAATTGATTTTAATTTTATCCAAAATGCAGTTTAAGCAGTGTTTAATATTTTGCAATTATCAAGCAAGAGTTACAGAACTTTATAGATTATTAAAAAAATCTAAATGGCCAGTGAGTTTATTACATGGCCAACAAGAACAACTAGATAGGTTAAATGCATTAAAAACATTACAAGAATACAAATGTAGGATATTGATATCAACAGACTTAGCTGCCAGAGGTATAGATGGTTCTAATATTGATCTAGTCATAAACTTTGAGCCACCTTTTGAGTGGCAAACATATTTACATAGGATTGGAAGAGCAGGCAGGTTTGGCTCTTATGGAATTGCAGTTACAATAGTTAGTGACGGTAAGGAAAGTCATAACTTTAAGAACATGTTGGCTCTATTAACTCCTACATTCAATCTTACTAAGTTATGGTCAGACGAAGTTTTTAATACAGAAAATCAAGAAAATAATTCGAAGGAAAATTGCAAAAAATTAGAATCACAATTGAAAGAGTCATTAACAGAGAAAAATGAAAGACATGGGGAACTGTGGGAGTTACTGACTGAAAAAGGTTTAGAATTACAAACAAAATGTGATTTAAAAAAGTCATTTCATAATTCAAATGAATATGGGATAGAATCATTTACAAACTTAGTCAATTCATTTGAAGAAGAAAAAGCAACCATTCAAGAAGTCCCCAATAGTTTTGTGAATGAATTGCCCTTGAAAGTTGAAAATGATCTTGAATTATTCAACATACCTTCAACATCTATTATTGATGTCCAAGACAAACAAATTAAAGGACAAGTAAATAAAAACAATGAAATTAATGAACACAAAGGCGCACAGAAAGAAGATATTACAGATTTTTTTAAGATAAAAGATACATTTTTTGAAGAGGAAAACAATCAAAATTTAATAAATAAAGCTATGCTTGAATCAGGGCTTCCTATATGTTTTGGTAAGGTAAAACTAAAAAGATCTGGTGCAAAACAACACAAACATAGGGTCTGTGATCATGACAAAGATTCATCTTTATCAAAAAATTTAAAAGCAAATTTATCAGATAAAAATGAAGAAATTAAAGCAGTTGTTCAAAACATAATGCAAAATGAAACAGAAATTCTGGATAAGAATGATATTAGAAATAAGAAATCATCAAACTATTCTTTAAAAGCGAAATCCGTACGTGATCTACAGGAAACTGTTAGCACGAAAGTTGAATATGGCTATAATATCTGGTATAATAAATTAAAGAATTACATGAGGCATATTGAATTTTCAGTATATATTGATGAGCTTTCAAGGATGTCCTAATATAATAAAAAAATAAAATACCAATTTACGAATGTTTTTATTTCATTTGGAAATAAATAAAACTTTTTCAATGAATACAGTAAATAAGATTCAATACTGAAAATGTAACAGTATGGAGCAGTATCAACGGAAATCTGTTATTGTTGCGTCAATTAATATTGTTTTACGGAGATCATTTTGGTCTTATACTATTAGGTTCCGTGAGAAATTAACCATTTTTTATATCCAACTTCAAATGAGACCTTATGAGTCCTCGGGAAAACGTAGATTTGTTTTGTTGACGCTGCTGACCTAATGCACATTAGTGATGTGTAACGAATATCAATTTCTAAACATTCGCGAAAGCGAACATCTGCCGCCCATGTTCGTGCGAGTGTGAATAACAGTATTCGATTTCAAATTTGGCGGGATTTGTCTATGGCTCCGATTTTTCGACATGGCGCGTAACTCACTCGCTGTGGCGCGCAGTTCACACTCACTTGTAATAGTTCGTTTGTTTATTACGTGTCGAAAAAATGAAATTAATGGTTTTTTAAATGAGTAAATCAGCTACTAGTAAAATATGTATTTAAAGATAGCCACCATACCGGAGAAAATTTTGTTAATAAACTTGACCTGTATACACAAATACATTTAAACAAACCTATATTTTTTACGGAATACCTATAATTTTGGATTTGCCAGCAATGACATATTATGGCGCAGGTGCTTGCATATTCTTGTTTGGAATACATTGTACACGACTGACTTTATCATTACTACCAAATGTTTCTTTGTTGGGAGCAAACTGAGATATTTTTTTATCCTTTCGTATACGACGTATTACCATATTATTATGATCCTTTTGCTCATCTGACGTTAACAATATTGAATGACCTAGTTTCAAATATCCTAAGTCCTCTTGGTAACTTTTCAGCTGACGTTTTCGTGTTCTTGATTAAGAAAAGTTATTGTTTCGTTTATTTTTATAGACGTTCCAAAGTAGATAAAAACGATAATTCATTTCTAAGGTTCCGGCTCTTAAAATCAAAAATCGAAATCATTATCTAAAATTAAAGTAATCTAACACTTTGTTGTACTCTTGTCTGTATGTGGTTTTTTTCAGAATCTCGTACAGCAATTTAAAATCAGTACCAAAAATTCAAGTCATTTAATCCCGTCCCCAATGGTACGTCAGAAATCTAAGACTTCATGATGATATGGACCTAGCGTCCATCAGTAAGCAATCTAGAGTTGACATTAGTGCGCCATTTCGAGAAAGCGGCACTACGCGAGAACCCTCTCATTGTGGCCGCCGGAAACTACATTTCCGATCCTGTGAACCAAATGGTAAACAGTCGACGTCTCGCAGAACACATTATTTCGAATCTTCCGATCCACTAACGGTACTCTTAGGTACCCTAAGCATCGGTCATCGTCCTCGTCGAACCTGTGGCATCTGACAAAGAATTCGGCAAGAAAATTAACTCTCGGACACAGGTTTACCGGGGTCCTTAAGACTGCTTCTAGTCTTAGAGCTGAAGGTGTCTATGTAAAGGTTATGGTATTGGATTTGATGGAACCGTAGGAACATGTCTAGGGCGTCGACCCTGACTGGCTTCTGCGTGATCAGGATCCGAGGCGTAGTCAGCGGCGGCAACGATAAGGCGATTATCATTGCTTTGAAAAATACGAACGTCCGAGAACTCAAAATTTTTAGGTACTTCACAGTTTCGCGATGGCTCCAAAATGCCATTACCACAGTAATCAAGACTTCGAACACAATATTTAGTCTCTCTTCTCATGTAGTTCTGAAAATAATATTTTTTCTTTAATAGAAATATACGACTAAACATATATTTATATTAGCTTATCTTATCGTATGCAACTTCCGATCAAATAAGATTACTACTATTTCTACTATCTCGCTCTCTCCACTCGGTCCCTCATGTCTGAGGATCGTGGTCAGCATCGGGC
>ASCI01330052.1:0-12934 GCA_002197625.1 Bombyx huttoni
CTGGCGAAGCTGGAAAGGCCTTCGGGCCACTAGTAATCCTTCAATCATAAAAAAAATACATATGAAATTTTCTATTACTTATGTACATTGAAATATAATACTTACATACACAAGAAAGAAATGAAATGAAATAGTATGAAACCATGTCTTAGTAAAACGGTGGATATTTACAAAGTCTAAAGGTTTTTTTGTTTATTTTCACTTAGATGGTTGTATGTGTGATGAGTGCTTATTGGAGCCTATTGACGTCAATAACGTAAAGGCCGCCACCCACTTTAAGACTTGACTAAGTTTCGATTTTATAGTACAATAGCTGCCCGACCCTTTAAATCTAAGCATACTACTGTTTCATGCAGAAATATGCAGGTGGGTGGTACCTAGTATATCTCAAGATGGGTGGCGCATTTACGTTGTAAATGTCTATGGGCTCCAGTAACCACTTAACATCAGGTGGGCTGTGAACTCGTCCACCCATCTACGCAATAAAAAAAATTAAAAAAACCTAACCGTGCGGGCTCACAACATGCCAGTAAAGCCACACCTAGCGAGTTACATTTTAGAGCCACATCTAGCGAGTTACATTTTCCCACCTTTGTACACTTGCACAGAAGCTAAACAATTAAAAAGCCAGCGTGTCCAAGCCTGAAAAAAGACTAAATAAAACGAGTAAACAAAAAGACAGACCGAAATGTGTCAACAGAAATGTTTGAAGATCTTGTTTGCCGTGAGTGACACATCAAAAGATTACTTTAAATTAAATATTATTATTTACTGAAATGGGTTAAAAATACATTGAAAAAGCATTTGCAAACATTTGCAAAATAAAACTAACATTATTGTATATAAGTTATGTATATTATTTGTAAGTTGTATTTTATATGACTAATACTAAATTCGGCTCATAAAACGATCGACAACTTACACTGATTAATCATTCAATTCTAGTTTGATAACATTATGACGAATTCATAAATGATAAACAAGGCGCACGTTAACATCTGCTTACCAGGTAATCAAAAATGATGACACTCGCACTTAAATCATTTTGAACTGGTAATGGCTAAAAAGATAAGACAGTCGGTACAATCGTACCGAGTGATAGGTATATTCGAATGCTATACTTAGATAGCTATCATTTTTTGTCTGTCTGTCTGTCTTGTGTTCAGCATAATTCCGGGTCTTTTTACAGGAATCTTTATTATATTGATTCATATTTCTTACAAAATGATATTTTGTCATCATGGAAACTGAATGTTAAATAAAGAATATGTTAAACATAGATATACATGATTATGTTGGGTTTTCTCAACGAAGCGAGTGATATCTTTATGTCTTAAATATTTAAGTTAGTTTTTAATTTATTGAAACGAATATTTCTGGGATCGTATAAAGAATTAAAAAACATTTCGTGGCTTCAAGTTTTTAGCCTTGTGGTCTTTTATTTGATTTTTTTAAGGTACGGGTTTCAGACAGTCTAAAGAAATATAATACGTGTATTTTACCATTCCATATTTTTACGTTGATATAAACTGGAATAGCTTGATTATTCAATGAAGAAAGGTTCATTTTTCTTTTTATTCTCGTTGCAACAATTTTGGAAGGAACATCAGGAATTATCGCTGATAAGCAGATGATTATGGAGATTAAGAGTAAGCTAATGAGATTAGCACCATTGTACCAACCTTATTGCTGGCTTGTACGCAAATCGGAAAATAAAAACAATAGTATTTTATTATTATCTAAACCAAATGAGATTATAACTCACTTGTGTGTTGGTGGTCACTGTCGCTCGAGAACAACAGTAATGCCAGAAGCACAACCAAAATAAATTTGCCTTTTATAATATATTCCTGAAATTATGCTGTAATAGGCCTACTCATTAATTTCAAAACGGGTAATTATTTTCTAATTAAATTATTTACTACGCAAACACACTAATGATCCACCCGATTTACTAGAATCAATAGACAGAGTGAATGACGCCGCCCACATTGAAAAAATAAAATCCTAATTCATTATATTCAGATCCAGCACGAGTAGTAAAAGTGAATATTATTTTGAGCTCCATAGTAAATGTACATTTACTATTATATTTTATGATTGCAATTACATACTTAAGTTGAAGTACTGATACAGTTCATAAGTAAACAATCACTAGGCTATTACGGTAAGTAGGTACTCTGATCGAAGGCAATCTAATAAAAGTTTGTGCACAAGCGACCGTTGTGATTGATTGAAAAGCTTATTTTATTTGCTTTACGTGTCACAAGGGGCTAATAGAGCAGGATTCATTAGGCGATGGATGGACTTTCCAATTTTGAAATTTTAAGATCTTAATGAATGTACAATGAAAAATGTTTACATTCGTTTTTTTTCGACCAAAATAGCAAAACGTCATGCTTCGACTCACTCTTAGCCGAAGATTTTATTTCTGTAAAGGGATAAGTAAAAATGGCATTGTAAATGAATAAAATGTTTAAAAAGATATTGACAGGATATCTTAGCTTCTTTACTAATATTATATTATAAATGTACATGTACATGTACATGTACATTTACATAATGTACATTTTATAATATAGTAAATATATTATGTTGGAACAATTATGTAAAATGGTCGATAATATTTTACATAAATATTATTATTTATAATCTGGATTAACATATGGGACATTTCTTATCATTGAAATATGTATGGTGCAACGCCGATTTAATTAAATATTTTTAATGAACACGATAATGTGTTCGCTGGTTCATTATTTCCTTAAACAACGGTTCTACAAATCGACTAGTATTATATGGACCAGAGGGTGCCACAAACAACTTTTTAACCCGGAAAAATCAATCTGTTTTATTCATATTTAATTACTAAGTAATTGAATGCAGGTGAAACTATGGGGTACGTCCGGTTTGTTATAATTTAATCAATCTGAAGTGTTCGATTGGTAGCATTATACGTATCTAGCTTTTTATGACTTTTGATAGATATAACTAATCAAAATATGACGAAACTGTTTCTGACGTAAATTGTATTAAGCCGATTAAAAGAAAGGAAATATGTAGTTTTAATTTTCAAATTATTATGTGGAAAATGAATATCTCTGATGACTTTGTTCAAAATAACCTTATATTCTTTCTCAGTCTTATTGTAGCTAAAACATATTCTGTTACAAGTTTAGTTTAAATAATGCTATAGTCTAAGATAGGTATTAATTTTTAAAGTAAACTCATAGGTCATCTAAATTTTACATAGCATAAAAAATTGCTATTGTTCAAACATACTCAGACCAATCTAGACTCTTCCATTAATAAACAGATCTGTATAAAATATGTATGTATCACAGGCAAGTCATTCTTTAAAGGGATTACTTCGACGAAGCCTTAACTGTGCGTTCGTGACCCGTTTGCTGTCGATGGCGCATGCTTATATGCTTGATGTTGTCTGTAAGTTAACTTCGCTTAATTTAATAATAGTACTTGTAGTAATGGTAATCTTTTACCAAGGGCGAAACATGCCAGTCCGCGTTATCGGTTCGCCGAGAATCGTTGGGTTGCTGGACATCAGGCACTGTTGTGGAGATGAGTGAAGTTCCTGAAGTGGTAGTGGAAAATTGTAATGGAGTGGGCGAAGAGAACGATTCACTTAATGAGGTCGTTGACGTGGCTAATCAGAACGGAGATGATGGGTATGTTTTTAATCATTTGTAATATAATGGAAAACAAGATCGGGTGTGTTCATTGGATGCTAAATATCCATTTAATTAGATTGGTTTCATGGCTAAAATAATGAAAGCTTGCTAACTCAGTTATGAACTATGTAGAACAGTGATTCCCAAAGTTCTTTATAAAGGTGTCGTTCTCGAAAACACCGACTGATGGTCAATTTGATGATTATTGATGAATAATGACTGCCATACGGCAATACTAAAAAGACGTGAACGAAAAAAAATAGCTATTGTTTTTTTTTTTGTATACGCCAAAAAGAATTTTATACTAGCTTACGAGAGGTCTCTTGAAGGTAGTAGAACTTTAAAAGCCACCTTTGCTTTTGAACGCAGTACGCAACTAAGCAACGAATTAATGCATTATGCTACTAATTTATTGGTGTTTAGGTTTAGGGAACGTTACCCTCATACTTTGTGCGTACTTAAGTAGTGCTCTAGAATGAAAAACTTTTATGTTTATATAAGGCATGAGCCAAGTTGTGTGTTTATAATAGATTACAGGGATACGATGACATTCCAAAAAATAACCAAAAAGAAATTAACGAAATTTTAAGGCTTAACAAGATAAAACATAATAATTTGTGAAGGTTATTTTCGAACGATTACAAGTTTGAATTACATTTTTCTATTTTATAGATTGGCCATTAACCCCAAACTGGGCTGCCGTGTTCATTTTCCGAGTGACGTCATGAAACCGTGAGTTATCCCACTCTCACTGTGCTGAATGTTCTAGTGTCGACATAGCCCCCGTGACTTCTCTGTCCCTAACCCTATATAGCACTGACGTATTCATTTGCATGCGAATGTAAAGGTTGCATCATTTCATTTATAATTTTTAGTGACGCACGCTCCAAATTAGTACGATATCACCCGTCTCAAAATAGGTAAGTTTTCATGCGATAAAAGTAAAATTTCGAAATAATTAATTATATTGTAATACTATTAAAGTTTTCTATTAAGGGTTTGTATTAATATTAATTGCTGAAAAAACCTCCTATGCTATGATAAAATGACATTTCAAGAATAGACATCCAATGTGTCCACGCGTACAGGCTGGCTGACAGTTAGAAATTGATTGAAATTGCTTAACGTATAAATTACTTTCTTATTTGTCATTGAAGACTAGTTAATACAGTGTTCGAAAGCACACACCGTTCTCAAGAACTAAGCTATGTCAAACGAATATCGCTTTAAATAATATTTATTATAAAGCCATCAGTCTCTAAACCTATCAGTCTCCAATCATCTTAAAAAAACCCCATCATGCGGTAATTTTGTCTTCTACATATCCTATTAAGTATCTAAGAGTTTTCTAAATTAAACTAGCATATTGTGTTTTTTTTTATATCTCTTAGGTTAAAGTTTTGTAAACTTGCGTTATGGAACTTTAAGTTTAGCTGTATTTATAATTGATAAATTAACCTAACTCGGTTAATAAAAATCAAACCCGCGAAAGAATTTGCGTGATAACTGTTGGTGGGGCATTTTATGAGTTCGGCCAGGAAAGGATCCTGCCTATTTCTATCCCAAGACAGTCAAGTGTCTCGGTTTGTAGAATTTTCCATGTTATACCAATAAGCTGATTAAGAAGCTAACCTTATATAACTCACAGCACCCACCTTCATTTTACATTCACGTTGTGAGCACATAGAAGACTCCGATAACCATTTAACAATTAGCCATTTACGCTTCTAAACAAAGAATTAATAAAAACTATAATTTAGAAGTAGCACTGTATTTACTAAACCTAATAAACCTATATGTATGATAATATTTTTCCGATTTTTCTTGCAGTTGCTACAGTTAACTAAATAAAATAAGTGATAACCCTACATATGCAACTATCCTGTTTATTTCTGCCGCGATGTATTCAGTGTTTCTGCTTTATGGCTATTAACCATTAAAGCAAAAAAAGTATAGCTGAGTGTCATTAGAACATTAGAATAAAAGCTTTTAAAAAAGTTAACCATTTAAATTTTTAGTACGAACTCTCTGAGAAATCCTGGTTAGGGTCAGATGAACTTATGTTGTTTGTCCTCATTAAAATAATTACTAATTAATTATAGGTTAAAAAAACTTGTTGCTTGGATTTAAGGTAGGATGAATTTACTCGTTTGCGTTTATAACTTTTACTATCACAAAAGAGCTAATAATATTGTACTATGTGAAATATTATTTTCTTTTGCAGGTAAGTTAAAGAAGGGCGGAGGGCTTAAAGATTTATTGGAAATTCGATATGTTACGGGTGACAAAGCAGTGAGTAACAACCGTTTTCACGCTCGATGGTGCGTTATGTTTTGATTTAGTGTGTTCATATACTTATCCATACAGGTTTTGTGAGCTAAAATACTTTTAAAAGTTATATTTTTATATACGGGTCTATTATTGAAATACTTGTGTAGGCAGACCGATCGATCCGATCTCTAACCTCTAATTTTTGATTAATTCGGTCAGAGTCAAAGTTCGCTTAGTATTATTTGCATTATCGAAAAGCGGAACGGGAAAATTAAAAAAATATGGCGTACAATCTCTTTTCTCGGATAAGATAATTATTATCGATTAAGTACTCGTGTGCGCGATATAGTGGGCGCGGCAGATTGAAAGAGGGAGAAGTGCGTGTATGGCTTACCGAAAAAGTTTAAACTGAGGGCAGAGGTACATTCACTACTGTGTCATTTTCGAGAAGGATCGAGTGGCCATATTTGCATTGCCTGACGCAAATTAGGAGGTCTCCGTTTTAAATATAGCCTCCACATTCATATTCCTTTGTGTTTCAGTATTATTATTATTATTAACTGAAAGTCTGTTTCAACGGGCTGATCAGGATGTGCTCCGAGTTGGGTCGCGGTATTAGTTTCAATTCGTAATGCGAAACCGAAACGAAATGAAACTCAATATAAAAATCCGAGAATATTTTTGCTATCGTGCATTTGTTATTTAAAATTGCAAATAATATAATAATGGGTATTTGTGATCATATCGTATTTTTTACCGAAGCGAATCAGTGAAAAATATTGAAGCTGTTTATTTATAAGTTAAAGAGCGTTTTACGTGCCAATACGAAGAAGCACCATATTGCCTATTTCTACCGCGAACAAGTAATGCGTCGTACTTGAAGGGTAGGGCAGGCGTCATACAATACATTTTCTGATACCCAGGACCTCCAGCAAACACTTAATAGCAGTTAGGCTTGTTTGCCAAGTCTATGCAAATAAAAGTATACATGTATATATGTAAAATATAATAAAAAATCATATAAAAATAGATTTCCATGGTATTGTAATTATAAACACTGCTCTGACTCTAATTGTGTGTATGGAAATCCTATACTAAATTAATAATTGCTCTGCCACAAAAAGAGAAAAGCCAAAAGCCGCCACATGCTGAGTGAAAAGAAATGCGTTGTTTTCTTCATATATTAACTATTCATAGCGTCACGCTAGCGCGTCTAGCGTTTAGCATCTTTTTTTTGTTTTGAATGTTTCGTATTGTCTATTTTTATTTGGTGTATAATAAATATTACTCTCTCTCTCTCTTTCTAATTTTCAAAGTTATCAATCTTAAACAGAAAATTGTATATAAAGGCGTTGTAGGGTCAAACAAAATTGGTGTCAAAACTCTGTCTCCATAGTTAAAAATAAGATTACCTATATAAACGACTTGTCAATCATATTTAAATTTTTTTTTTTCAATTACTCGTACAGAAATACCTTAAGAATGATTTTTAATGATATTAAAATCGCATCTTTTGTAAAATTTATTCTTTTGGGAGCTCTTTGAACTGGAAAATTTGATTAGTAAATATTATAATATGTGGATGCATATTTGAGAACAAAATATATAAGGCACTAAGAATTGCCAGGTTACCAGTAAGCAATAAATATGTATAAAAAGAATGGTTTTGAAAAACAAACTCAACAAATTATAAAAAAATCGATTTGATATCTTTCAACACCTGTAATACATACGCCGCGCTGAGGACCGAACCTCCTACGAGGTCCCCGCGCTTAAGGGACGTCAAGGAATAATACCTATGATAATTCTTATATATGACGTTCGGTGATGCATTGGAGCTTTTTTAATTTGAGTTTTAATGGTTCCCAATCTGTTAAAGTCCTGATAAGATCAAAAGCATGACCCTGATACCTTGGAATCCCCTTTGGAATTGAAGTTGCAAAATTAGAAGAGCTAATGTGAAATCTTAAACAAAAGCTGCTTGAGTTCGCGTTACGTAAGCCCTGCAGTCATTGATAATCGAGATGGGACGACTTTCCCCTAACCAAACTAAAGGGAACACTCGCTCCCAAAGGGAAAACTCACTCGTAGCGAGAATTTTTGTATTGCAACTGTCGGAGAATTGGGAAGCGCAGTGCAGGACGCCCTCAGGCTCGGTGGAGTGATGATCTGTGCAGAGTGGCTGGTAGGAACTGGATGAGGAAGGCCGAGGATCGTGTTCAGTGGCGAGCAATTGGAGAGGCCTATGTCCAGCAGTGGACTGATTTGGGCTGATAGTAAGTAAGTAAGTAACTGTCGGAGAAAATATATTTTTAGACTAATAGATTTTCTCGTGATCAAACAAAAGGCGCACGAAGGTATAAAGTTGAAGTATGCCGTCTACTCCATTCAGCTCCCTGAAACAACACACTCGGAGGGACATTTGGTTGTTCTGGTCATCAGCTTGAACTAATGTTAATATTTACAAAGCCCCATTGAATGGATAAGGCAGGCTGATGTGATAATCCAAATTACGAGTAGTTCAAGCGATTTAGCCTTTTACTTTTTGTGTTATAAAGTAAAAATTCTGCGCCAGCAAACAGTAAGCTCCGATGTTTCTTTTCAGAGGTATAGCAGTATATAATGTAATAAACAAACTCAACGTAAATGTTTACATTATTTTGTTTCAGTTTATTGTTTTTTTTTTATGACAAGGACAAGTTAATGATTTTTATCACTTTATTCACGTATAAATATACATTCGTATTTTGTAACATACCAACAGAACCCAATATAATAACTAAAAGGTTTCGAAATTAACCCTAATTAGGTAATACATATGAATTCCAAATGAAAAATTGCTTTCGTCTAATTATGCAACAAAATACAATTGAAACTTCAATTTCGTCTCAAAATAGATCAAAGCATTTTATTTGTGATGTGTGTAGATCGTGAATTGAATTACCGTGAATTGCATTAAAAATAACGATATGGCACGAATAATGTTTGAACAGTTTTTTAAAATACTTTTATTTTTAAGATGGATGCAAAAGCTCACGGTCCTTCTGGTGTTAAGTAGTTACCTGAGCCCATAGAGAGCGACCACGTTACCACATACTTTGAGATATGAGTTCTAACCCTCAGTTTTTACAGTACAACGTTGTCCTGCCCTTCAAACTGCCACTGCATTACTACTTCACTCGTTTCACAGAAGAAATTATTGAGTTTTTAAGTCAAAACGTAGACTTATCTTTCAAAATATATTCTGGTGGTGTTAATTATTGCATGTCTAATGAAATCTGTATCTGTTTAGGTAAATTAAAATTAGTGATACTAAGATTAAAATGAACATTTTATTGAAAAAGTTGTTTACATTATACATTAAAAATAGAACAGTTTATCTGCAAAAATTGAGGAAAAAGCATTTTTAATCATGTTAGTGTTATATTTCGTATTTCGTTTCGCACCCCGATCTCTCATTTATGATCGTTTAAAAACGAGATCTAAAATGAAATTTCAACAAGGATACTGATACCACATTTCATCGGGCCGTTTTAAAGGTAATTTTAATTGCTAATGAGTTGGTACAAAATTATGCGATAAATTGAAATTGTTCAACAAACTCTGAATTCTGAATACTTGAAGTTTATTGTTTAGAAATTTAACTGATTGAGAGAAATTTTATGCGTTACTTAATTATATATAATAGTCAAATCTTTATTTGGATTCAGTGAGTTGATACTCTAAATAAACGGTAAAATATGGTAGTATATTTATATACACGATATTTATTTTCAGACATAAAACCTTGTTTCTAGAGGATTGTGTAAACCGGTTAGGTTTAATTTAGAAATAAATTCAAGGTATTATTCTAAAATACACCTAACACAATTATAATATAGCTGCGAGTAATATAGAACTATGCTTAATATAACTCACGTATAGACGAAAGGTAGCTAAATAACGATCATTTAAATAACAACGCAGACTCTGAAATTCATCTGTTTGTGTTGTTACAGGCGTATCTTAATAGCAGTCGAAGACAGGTTTTATTACGTCATAATTGTGCTTTGGCGATTGTTTAATGTGAACCCTAAAATAAGTTCTTGGAAATATGTCTGTGTAGGCGTCGAAGCGTCATCTTTCCATGTGATCGCGTGGACTTCAACAAACACTTGGCCGTACTTAAAAGTGCGAGAAGCTATGTGAGGAACTTAAGGCATTGGGCAGAGGAGGGGCTGCGGGGCGCGGCTGCCCGCCCAGCACGAGCGCCAGTCAGCCGCCAGTCGGCTTCTCGTTTTCCGTTGAACGACCGCTCTAACTGCTACGGGTCCGATATCGCGCGGTTTTCGTAAACATAGTTCGCGGACGGCTTACGCGAGTATTTATTGTTTTCACGGCATTCGTGTGAAGGCCAGTGCTATTTGTTCTACAGTAATTATTGGCGGTTCAAAATCGAGATATAAGTATTGTTCTAGCGCCATGTGTGCTGATCATCAAGGTGCGACTTCGGCCGGTTGACCATACATGCACACGCACCATCACCACGTATACTGGTAAGTAGGTATATTTTTATTTTTTAATATTGTATGTTTTTTTGCATTGTATAATACATTCGTTTTCTGCCACTAGGAATAGTGTAACATTGAAAAAAAAAAATCCAGTGAAAGAACTTGTCGTTTCAGGGAAACGCTAGTGCACCTTGAGTTATGGGATTACGGTCTTTGTTTCCTTAGCAATTGTTAACATCGCTGTTGTATAGTTTTACGAAACTGTTTTTTAAATTAGCCAATTTTATATTGATTTCATGTTTTCAATAATTAATAATTGAGTTAAGTATTTACAGAACTCTGTTTAACACTTGACTATGATACTTTATAACAAAAATTTAATATATTTGCCATAAAATATACATAAATTGAGCTCATTTTTTTTTACTCGAACTATAAAACGCGGATTATCGCTGTTTGATACTTTCCAGACAAACAGTTACGAAATGTGCACAGGAGGAAAACAGTCAAGTACAATACGAAGTTAATGTTACATGATTAAATATCAATAAATGAGTATGAATATAAATAACACTTCGTTTCATCGTGACAATGAGTGTTAGGCGCGGTACATTTTACTTATTAATTACGGTATACGATAATAGATGACAGTGTCAAAATAAAATGAAAATAATAAAAGCGAGATTAAGGCGTAAGGGTCGTTTTAATTACGGCGACGACTGTACGACTGGCGAAAATTGAAGAAAATACTATTCTATACAATTACTAGCGGAATACGTGGGCTTTGTTCTACCATAAAATAAAAAAAGCCTTAGAATTTGATCGCGAGTACGCATTTCATTAGAAAAATTGGTACCCGCCTGCGGGATTCGAACACCGTTGTATCGCTACATACGAATGCACCAGACGTCCTTATCCGTTGTCGTCGTCATCGTCGTCTTATCCTTTAGGCCATGGCTACTTCATATCTAGGTACCAGCATCTTACGTATTTTTGCCGTGGAGCAGAAATGCGTTTTAGCTTGAGGTGTGAGGCGGCCCAGCCGTTATACTGTTAAAAGTGAGACTTTAGAACTCACGTGTCAATGTGGGTGGCGGTAACCATTTAAAACCAGGTGGGATGTGAGCTTGTCCCACCATTTAAGCGATAAAAAACAAAAACTAACAACATTCCACCCTACCATGAGCAATTACGCAAAAATGTATAAATTGTGTTTTCTTTGTTACTTCATTCTTACTACATGGCGGAAAACGTTCGTGAACAAATGTGTTGGTATCTGCTTGTGGAATTACATATTATCTTTTCAGCATCGATGTATACCTACGATCTTTGAGGATAAAATAGATTGCAGAACAAACATATCACGTTGTAACTAATAAACAAAATATTATTTTCCACGTTGTCGAGGATAATATTTTACCTTGTTTTATGGAAACACACATACGCCAAGTACAGGTAGTTGTACCGTATGGTATGGCGGTAGTCCGAATACCAAACAGACTCCGACTGGTTCGCATTCCGTGATTAGGCAGCTCGTCTATTTGTCCCTAATTCGATTCATTGTTTACAATTTATAGTATTAATTAAAAAAGTCTTTTATTTATTTATTGCTTAGATGTGTGGACGAGCTTACCCGGTGTTAAGTTACCAGAGCCCATAGATATCTAGAACGTAAATGCCGCCACCCACTTTGAGACATGAGTTGTAAGGTCTCGGTTTTTACAGTACAACGGCTGGCCTGCCCTTTAAATTATAATGCAATACTTCTTCCCGACAGAAATAGGCAGGATGGTCTTGCTTTTGAATTTCCTTCGGAGGTGCTCGGGTAGCTATTAGCAAATCTCACTGCTTCTGGCTGAGTTTTTACTCGCCCACCTGTCCTGGTGAAGCTGGAAAGGCCTTTGGGCCACCTTCGTACGGACTCTCGAAACGTCTTACCGTAATTATGATAAAGTGAAATGATTGAACTTTACAAGTCAAGTTACAATTTGTGTTCAGGAAAATTAAGCAATCATCTGATAAGATTGTTCAGAACCTGCTCTCTAATAAATTGATATTGATAAAAGCGCTTTGATGAGCGTACTTAACTAAAATGCACGAAATTAATTTAAAAGATGATGTTATGAAGTCGGAGATGCTATTTTTGTGTTATGTTAGTATCTGAATTTAGTTTACAGCTATCCAACAATAAACCTGAATAAATTTCAGCGGAAAAATACGAGGGGCGTTAAAACAGTATTTTTTTTTGTTTGAGCTAAATTAAAAACGTGATGTCGATTCGTAAACATGAACACTCCCGATTCTTCTTTCTCTGATAAAACAAAATTATTACGCACCTGTAATGCTAAAGGCTTTTTTTATGAAAGATGTATTACTGGTGGCCCGGAGGCCTTTCCAGCTTCACCAGGACAGGAGGGCGAGCTAAAGCTCAGCCAGGAGGATTAGAATTTGCTAACAGCTGCCCGAGCGCCTCCAAAGGAGACC